>JAQHUG010000249.1:1374704-1391246 GCA_028555095.1 Dicrostonyx torquatus | reverse complement strand
CTGGAGGCTTTGCAGCAAAGATGATGGAAGCCTGATGGTTGGCACTTGGTGAGGATCCTGTGAGTCACGTGACACTTGTGCATGCTGTGAGGCCTCCTACACACACAGGCCCCAAGGAACTGAATTCACTAACTAGCTTATACTATCTACTCCTTCTGACTAACATTTTTTTTCCTGAGACCTGATCTTACTCTGAAAATAAAGTCTAACCTTTTTTTTAATACTTGAAGCAATCCTTCTCACTGAATATCTTTCCTGGGAGTGGAATTTTCATTCATATGAACTGCCAGTACACAATAACTTACATGACATTTGCTAAGTTCTTAATGAAAATACATATGCCCAACCAACTATAAATAATATTCAGCACAATACTGGGATTAGACTAATTTTCTAACTTGAAATAGTTAACAAGTAAATAGCAACAACAAAACAGCAACAAGGCAGACACCTAGCCTGTGGGTTATGTCTTTTCTTCCCTGCTATTGTTTGAAGTTTAGGTCATTCCTGGGTCATCTCCTCCACTCCATGCTTGTCTGATTGGGAAGTAATACACTGTCATGAAGCACTCCCTTTAATTTTGAAGAGTTGGTAGTGTGTGTGTGTGTGTGTGTGTGTGTGTGTGTTTATAAGGGTTCAAGGCTCCCATTCTAAATACAAAGTCTTTGACTGCAGCTACTCTAGTTCCCGAGTGGTTGCTGCACAGACCCACACGATGGTTTCATTCTCCTTCAATGCTTGTTCTTCTAATCTCTTATCACAGCATATTCATGACTGCCCAGAGTTCGGAATGGATTCAGTGATCAGTGGGCTATGGCCACGGTGTTTATGCAAATAATGCCTTTCAAACTGAGGCCTGTTTGCACAGACTTCTGTCACACAATAACGTCATTCTACCGGGTGACTGTCAAATGTCAGCCCTCACATGCAGTTGTCCAGTAGCTTGTGTGAAACCATTTTAACCTTTAGCTCGAGTGCTCACCGTGGCTATTTCAGGTTCTGTGCAGCTTGAGCTAAGCAATTGATGTGTGGACCTGGCACTGTCTGGGGAGAATTCTCCTCAAGCAGATAGAGGGTGGTGAGTGCAAAGAATACAGGATGGCACCGTCCCTGTCATCCCCGCTGTCTTCTGAATGCTGTCTAAACCCCAGAGCTTATACATGTCAGTAAACATGGCAACAGGCCTCCCTCCTGGCCTGTGACGGGAATATATAGTATCCAGATTACTGTTTATAACTTAGATTATTTTAGGTTAGGCCTAAGAACTATGTCAAGCTATTTGTTTTTTATTTCAATTTTTTTCCAAATTTTGGGAGGAAAATGGTGTTTAAAACCTCTTAGAATACCTCTACACAAGGACTTCATACAACTCTTCTGTATGCATACGTTTTGGTAACTGTTCCTCTTTAGTTTATAGTTAACAAAATTAAGTGCAGTGTGGATACTTAGAGAAGCAGAGGAAAAAAACCTAATATAATTTGTGAGACAGCAGTTCAGAGACAATTTCTACTAATTTTCACTAGATTAATATGCTTTCTTGTGCCAGGAGAAGTAGCTCCAGTGACCATCTTGAATATTGGTGACTGTCTCTAACTCTAGAAAATCTGCCAAGAGAGATGAATAGACAGCCTTGGAGCAGTTCCACGAAGGACTGGAAAATATTCAGGGCTACTGCTGCATACTTACAATGAAAAATTTTGGATGCTATGCTCCCTAAAATAAAGAAATATTTTCTTTATGTTTCGTATGTATTAGTTATCTCTAGAGTAATGAAGTCTCATTATGCTGCAGGCGGCTAACCACTCTTCAGGACCTTTGGCCAAGTTCCTTAGGAATTTTGGTACATGTTCAATAATGTTTGTCATGAGCTTCTGAAATTGCAGAAGAGATTCAAGTCAGAAGGACATCATTGCAAAATACAAGGGGGTGATTGAGTTAATGTGAATTTCATGTATGATTTTGCATGCTTTCCCACGAACTACCAAGAATTCAGGTTGACTGCAGTGATCGTCTTCATTGTAAGGAAAATACAACTGCTTTCTGTAGTTGGACTTTATGAAACTGGAAGATCACTGATGCTAGTTCAGGATATTTCCCTCTGGATCTAAGACCTGTTTTTCAGAGAATGGTGATTTCATGAAAGACACACATATACACATGGGAAGGGGGCTTATGAGATCCTCAAGACACACAACTGCATTTTTTTGAATAAAATTACCTTGCAAATTGAATTCTTGAATTTCTCCACATTAGTTTTTACAACTCAGTTACTTTTAAAAACCTCCATCTAAATAGAAAAATACTTTTTATATATCTCATATTGCTATGATTGAAATTCTCCAACACTTGGCTTTTCCCCCATGTGTAAGGCTCTATCTGATTTTAAGTTTAAGACTTAAGAAGGATGTGTTAATTCTATCAATTTCCTAGCAACAGCCATTACTTAAATGTTTCTCACGAGGAAGTGACTTAGAAGCTTATCTTGTCTGTAGTAACAGAGTCAGTTTTTGTTACAAATGACAGTTCACTAACTTGCTGTAGTACAACTAATACATGAGAAACTGTCTTGGAAAAACTCTGAGTAAAAAAGGCTTTAAAAGTGCTCGATTATACCCGTGTTTACTGCAGCTCACACATTGTCGGAGAGGTTTCTGTATGTGATTGACACAGAACCAACTGTCCCTGTGTGGAAAACAAGTGTCTGTTGGGTGCTCAGCCACAGATGGAGCATCTATTTCACCCTTCACAGTCAAAGATCAAACACAGGCGAAGAGGCAGAAGGATTGGAAGAATCAAAGGACTTGAGGACTGGAGCAAAACGATGCCTCCTGGATATAAGACCTCTCTGTTCATGAACTCACAGTAGCTATGATTGCCCACACAAGACCTGGGCAGGATCAGGACAGTCAAGATTCCAGCACAGAGAAGGGAGGGGCTCATGAACCCCCACCACTAACTGAGGGCTGGCCTCAGTTGATGCCTTTGGGGGAAAAGAGAGTCACTTGTCCTTAAGGGTATGGCCCCTGGTAAGGTCAACCATGCTGTCATGTGGAGATGACCATCTCAGCCATATGGAGATGACTTTACACCCGTGAGCACATGGGTGGCACAAATTAGACTCAGTGTACTATGAATGTAACAGAACAGAGGACATGGGATTGTGAAAGTTGTAGGGTTGGATCTGGAAAGAGTTAGGGGAGCAAGAGGTTCAAATATAATTGAAATACATTTTATACTTTATAAAACTCTCAAAGAATTAATGAAAACATCATATACTTTAAAAAGAATGCTTGTCTTTACCATTATGAGTCTTATTGCAACACCTTCCACACCTACTATAAAAATAAATACATGCACATGAGAAGTTGAAATGCGTCCCCTCACTGTAGATCAGTTTGCCAGATCAAAAAAAGATGGGGGTTCTTCCAAGCGAGAGGTTAAAGTGGAACTTTCGACCAATATCAGAGTGAAGAAAGCTGGTGCCAAGAGATCTGATTTTGGAAATGTTTCACTGGTGGTTGTGAAGGGTCAAGCAGGAGGAAAAGAAAAAGAAACCAAAAACAAAACAAATGGTGCTGTCTGGCTCCCACTTACAGACCTCGGGGAAGCCATGGAAGGGGAGGACGGTGCCAGAAGGGCATACTTGGTGCTCCACCAAGTTAGTATTGTAATACTTTGCCTTACTTACATGCTTTCGTTGGTGGTCCTTTTGACATTATTTTACCCAGCATTCATCTCGCTGGAAATGTCCGTAAAAAGGAGAGGTTAACATTGGATATTTTCTCTTTCCTATAATTTCAGGCACACACAGATGCCCCAGCTTTCCCTACACCAAACGGAGGAACGGTCTTAGGAAAGAGAATGCAGATACCGCACAAGCTTGACAGTTTTGATGCCCATAAGGTGGGGAGTAGAAACAATGTAAAATGCATCATTCTAACCACTTAAAGTGGAAAGTTTAGTACCAGAAGGTAAACCACGCATATTCACAATTCCCAACTCTGTAAGCATTCTTATAAAGTTAATTTTATACCATTCAGCATATGAATGTCATCGAGTCTCTTCTTTCCTATGATCTGTATTTACAAAATTTATTTTTGCCCATACTGCTTAAGGAAATACGTTAAAAGTACTGAGACAGGATATAAGGAGGGAATTGTGGGAACAGGAAATGCTTGGGAGAGAGAGGAGAAGAGCTGGGGATTTCAGATTTTGGATACCACGAGCACGGAACCAATGGCTCATTTTGACAGTATGTGTTTGTCAAAAGGCATCTTATCAAAGACAACACAATTTGCTGACTTAGGTCCAGATGGTATATCCCCAGAGACTTCTCAACCAAGCATGTCTCAGTAATTAGGTTGTGCTACTTAGGGCTATATTCTTAGTATACCAGGCTTTTTCTTTTAGGCCATCAACCAGCTCCCAAATCATGACACAGAAACTTATTAGTTTTGAATTAATACAAGGCCATAGCTAATTCTTTTCTGGCCAGCTCTTTTACCTTAAATTAACCTGTTTCTTTGTACCTACCTTTTGCCTTGGGGCTTTTCACCTTTTCTTACTTTCTTGCTGTCTCAATGTTTGGCTGGCTGACCGCTGCCTGGCTTCTGACCCTGGGTGTGTCCCATGTTCTCACCTCCTTCTTCTCTTGATCATCCCTTATCCTTCCTCTCCAGTCTATATCCTGGCAGCCCTGCCTATCCTTTCTCCTGCCTTGCTATTGGTCATTCAGCTCTTTATTAGACCAATCAGGTGCCTTAGGCAGGCAGAGTAAACAGCTTTCATAATTAGCAAATGCAGCATAAACAAAGGTAACACACTTTTACATAGTTAAAGTAATATTCTGCCCCATAACAAAAGTCACATCATTGTCTACTTAAAATAATATTTTACAACATCCTAGCATTGCCCTCTCCTAGACCTCGATGATGCACCTAATAAACACACTGTAGCACTTTGTTATTAAAACAAATTCTTTTGACTGTTAATCCTATTACAAACTGCAGACTTTGGACAATATTAGAAAGAAGGGGAGTGGTTTCTTAGCAACCTCTAGATGTAACTTGAGAGCTACCCAAACTCCATATTGAATGAAAAAAAGAAATGAAAAGGAAAGGATATAACTGGTCCTAGGTATGGTGGAGATATTTTATTATAGGTATGTGGGAGAACATAGTCAGAGGCAGGGACATCGGGAGAGCTCAGAGTGGACAAGTCCTTGAGTCACGTGAGGAGGTGGGGGGTGGGAAAGGAGAGAGAGAAAGAACCAGGTATGGCAGCCAGGAGGCCCAAAGAGAGCAGACAAAAGGATCAGATAACAAAAATGCTTGGATTATATAGGGAAGGGCAGTCCAGTCCTTAGGCTAGAGAGGTTTAGGATATGGGGTCGGTATGCTAGCTGTGAAGGCTCAGTTACAGGTAGGGACTAAGGGATGTAAGGAGAACCTCCACCAGTGTCCACTGTGATACGTTAGATAGATATCTCAGCAGTTTGTCCAGTTTGAAATCTAACACAGAAAGCACAGTTCTTTAGAGAAGCCCACACTCATCTTATTGGGTGAGCTTTATTTTTTTCATTCTGCAGTATCTCTTTCTAATAAGCCCTCTGCTTAAGATCTATATTAAAACTTTCTTTTAATAAGATCTCCAACTCGGTTTCTTACCGGCTCATCCTGAAATTACTTTCTCTAGTAAAGCCAGGAATGCTGTTTTTGCCTGAATGGTGGTCTCTAAAGAAAAGGAGAACTCTCCAGGCTCCCTGGCGAAATGGACTGGAGATGTGGCTATGTCCCTATTGCTAGAGAGGATACCAGGTTTAGTTTCTGGGGATGCAGGGGCAAAGCCTCACTTTCTGGCTGTTTGGGGACAGCTGTTAAATATGATTTCCCCCATACTGTGACCACACTCAGGTTTCAGGCTGTCTTTTTAGGGAGGAGTGTAGATGATCCCAGAAGCCTTTGCTACATGAAGTGGGAAGTCAGGTGAAGTATTCTCTAAGGAACACTAGGCCTTTTCCAGGAAGAACAACTTGGAGGTAATTCTGCATGCAACAATACCTCTCCATCGCCAGCTCTCTGACATCATTGAATTCTGTACTTTTGCTTTGTTGTGATTAAAATACCCAAAGGAAATAAACTGAGGGACGAAAGGGTTATTTGGCTCACAGTTCCAGAGAGACTTTATTGCGGCCAGGGAAGTCATAGCAATAGTGGGCCTGCATCACTGTTAGAAGCAGCGGGATCCTGTGGCAACAGGAGAGGAGGGCCTGGGCTAAGCAAAAACCTTCAAAAGTCTGCTCCTAGTGACACAGGAGGTCCCACCTCACGAAGATTCCTGTTTCCCAAACCAGGATCACCATCTGGGGGATAAGGGTTTAAAACCTTTATAGATTTCTAATTGAACTCCCTAAACATATACTCTATAATAGTGTTTTGTGAGAATCTAAAGTGTTGGGGAACAAGAGTCTTTTTCTTATTTATCTATTTTAGTTTATATTTCAGCATCTTACATTAAATAATGCGAATCAGATTTATCTCTCAGCTTCTTCTCATCCCCGTCATTATTTCCTGCTGAAATAATGTCCTCTGTGGGGAGGAAGGGGCGCCCAAGACAGAAGAAAGGACGCCTGGAGGCAGAAGGGGGCTGTGAGATAGAGATGTAGTAAAAACGGACTGCGGCCAGTCTCATAGCTGTATGAAAAGGAGGCCTTCTTTCTCCGTTTTGCCATGCTTGTCTTGATGGGATCCACACTTTATGTGGGCAGCCCCCAGCCATTCACAGCTGGCCAGGCCAAGGATCCAAAGCTGTTGTCAGTGGTGACTGGGGAAACTGCAAGCTGAAGAAAGGGAATAAAGCCGGGTGTCCCACAGCTGTGGCTTTCTTTGACTCTACCGAAACGTGGGTACTTCCAAGGTGGTCCAGAACTCGGGGAAAATCTCTGGAAGTTGACAGTAATTAATCAAATCACCACACATGTCACAGACACGACGTGAGCAAATGGCGACACAAAAATGATGATAGTTTCTGCTGATCTTTAGCTGTTTTGTCCAACTGCTGCCATTTTTACAGTTCTCACAAGTACCCAGTACATGCATAAGCACAGGAGGAAATCCATGGCTGGGCACATAACTGTAGATACTAGTCTGGTGGGGGCAGATTTCAGAGAGGAGAAAATGGTTTTTGTTTTGTTTTTGAGTCATATTAACATTTTTATGTCTTAACTAAGGTTTCCAAAAATACTGATGGCACAAATGACATAAATCCCTGTTTTGACACCGAAAGGATCAAAGACCATGTTGTACTCATGAAACTGTGGCGTATCCTTTTTGAAGACAGAGCATGCTCCTGGTGAGTGCTTAGGCACCGGAACCAAATTCCCAGGAAGAAGGCAAGAGGTGGGGCGCTGCTCTCGGGCACCGCCCCCATGCCCGCCCCATCCCCCTGGAGCCAGAGCGCCAATGCTCGCGAGAGCCCCGCCGGCTTCCACGTTTGCCACGTTCCAGAGAACCAAGGCAGACTAAAAAGCCACTTGCCGCTCGAGCTTTGCAGCCATTGCGCAGCGCCAGACTTGCTTCAGCCTGCAGAGGGCTGGGGTTGGGGGAAAGTGGGGGGTGGAGAGCGTAGCCGGCCCCACCCCTTGCCAGAGGTCCTCTCGATTGGCTCACATTGCCGTCCGTCAGACCTGTGGGTGGGCCGAGGCTGGCGGGGGCGGGGCCGAGGCCGGGGTAGCTGAGCACTCTGAGGGAGTCGCAGGCTGGGCGCACGCGAGGCTAGTTGCACGGCCGCACGCTGGTGCAAATCTTCCGAGGCGCGGTGAGCACGGTGGAGGCTGAGGCGTTGCTGCGGAGTCACGGATACCCGGTGTCCCTAGCGCACTCAGCAAGGACCCCGTCCTCTGCAGTTCCCCCGAGCAGCTCGTGATGGCCCCGCGCAAGAACGCCAAGGGCGGCGGCGGCAGCCAAAGCAGCAGCAGCAGCAGTAGCGGCAGCGGTTCGGGCAGCGGTAGCCCGAGCACGGGTAGCAGCCGCAGCAGCAGCAGCCCCGGGGCTCGGAGAGGTCAGAGTCCCCGCAGCTGGGGCCGGGCGGCGGGCGGGAGCCAGGTGGGCGCTGCAGGTCTGGTCTGGTAACCGGTCCACTACGCGTCTCCATCCCCAGCGTGGCTCCTGTGCGCGCGGGGGGAGGCCGTGCTCACCGGGGGAGGTGGAGAAGCAGGGCTCGTCCGAAGGGACCTCAGCAACCGCCTCGGGTCTCCAGGACGCAGGCTGCTCTAGGGTCATTGCGCAGCCCTTTCTTAGTCTTTCCTAGTGGAAACTGGGCGTAGAGGACCCTTTATCTTCTCCTTGCAGATTTCGGGGCGCTTGACCCTGAGCCAAAGTCAGGGAAAGTAAGTTCCTGCCTGCCCGCCTAGCAGCATTGAGGAGCAGCTTGGAGGAGTGTGTTTTCAGGGGCTAGGATGGGAGTGAATGCATCATTCTTGCAAATTATTTTAAGGAGTTTTATTTGGTTTTCTTAACACGTATTGTGTTTGCCTTTTAAAATAAGAAGTGATGTCATAAAGTACTCTCTCTGTGTGTGTGTGTGTGTGTGTGTGTGTGTGTGTGCTTGCGCGCGCGCCTTCTCTTTTTTTCTCAAAAAAAAAAAAAGACTGGGTATTCACCTTTCTTTATGTGCTTAGCTGGAAGACTGGGGAACAGATGTTTTAAATCTGTTTCGTGTCATATTTCATCGGTTCTCGGTTTCTTTTCTATTTCATTTGACTCATATTTAGAATATTGGAACTGGAATGCACATGTGTACCGAACGTGAGCTCTCAATTTCGCTAGAAATGATTTAGAGTCTGTGTCGTGGTTTACGTGCAACCCATTATTATATGTCAGGAAAATGCATCGGATGCTCATAGTATCTGTCAGGAAAATAGACGACGCCACCATGGCTTTTCTTCATAGCACTTACTGCCTTGTTTATCTTCATGCGTACTCTCTCCTGTCCTTTCTTTTTCCTCAAGTAGAATAGTTCTGTTCCGTAATAGCTGCTCAGTAAATATTTGATTAGAAAAACGAATGAATGAATGAATGTAAATGGGCAATGTAGTGCAGTTAAATCCCGTGTACAGATTAACATTCTGAGAACTGTTTGTATTCTTAATGGGAGGAACTCTGTACACAGTTCCAAGTTCAAGGCCACTGTAGAAATTAATTCACCTTTCGTATAGGTAAAAATGATGCTCTGGTTCCCTAGCCCCTAAGTCAGCTAATCTCACACAGGCAGCACGGCTGTGGCTGTATGTATGAACTATATGAATGAGAAGAGAGTTCTGCATGTTTAGGTTCTAAAGAGATAGCTAATGAGCAAGGTTTTAATGTGAGGTTTCCTGTAGCTACTTACTAGTGAAGTGTGTCTTCTTTGCTGCTCTCCTGGAAGCTTTGTGCCTGCGTGGGAAGTGCTCTACCCACTGGGCTACACCCCCTACCCTTCCTCCTAGTACTTTCTTGTACAAAGTCCTGGAGTAGAGCACTGATTGCATCCAAGGAAGCCACTGTTGAGGCCTGTCAATGGTATGAATCGGCACAGAGACTGCTGCTTTTCCTTACCCTTGCGATAAACGAACCGTTGCAACTGCCCGCCGATAGGTTTAGAAAATGCCAGGATGTGTAGGAACTTATTCTATCATATTGTTCACATTTTAGAGTAAATCCAAGCATCTTCAGTTGTCAATATTTTAATACACTGCTTCCATAACTATAACGGAGCACAGTATGTGAATGAAATAACTGTGCTCTAACCCCTTCCCCCGAATCCAAGCCTTCATTGTGTAGAGTGGATTATTCTTCCCAGGTCATTATTTTAAGCAAATACTGAGTTCTGACTGCGGGCGGAGAAGGCACCAGTGGTGGAAACTAAGATTCTTTCCATACTGCTCTGCACAGCTACATCACAGCGAGCAGGTGTGGTTCTGTTTACTGTTTTCTCATAGCAGGTACAGCTGGAACAGGCTACCGAAAGAAAAGTTAGCTTCCTGTGGTCCCTACCCTGGCTGCTGGAGAGTTAGTTCATAAGTTCAGGTAATGGTGACATTGCTGTGACATTTAGAGCCTTCTAGTTACATAAGTGAGACAATTAATGCTTAAAAGTTACATTGTTCAGTCTGTGGAAATGCAGGTAGGAAGGAAGAACATTAGAGTCCAGGTTTTCTGCTGCCCATCGTTGTTAAACCGCACTGCTGGAATCGTGGGCTCTAAACAGAATGCATGGTCTCCTATAGGGGTTGGCAGTTGAACCAGTTTATCAAGTTTTGGCAGTGTCCGAGATATAGTACAGGTCATTGCAGAAACTTCTGCTTCTGTCCTTAACTGATTGGCCTTTGGCTAAAATGTGCTTGCAACAACACATTAGTGAATTTTACTTTGAAAAGTAAACACACTGGGTTTTTAACATTGAGAATCCCATGTCAATGGGGACATTGGTCACATGACTCATTAGTTCTTAGATTTTTATGGACAAGTATGGTGTGGGGGATGGGAAATAGTGTTTTTAGAAAGAAATGCTTTAAAGTAGGCCTCTGTTTTCATTATCTTTAGCTCAATGGAGAAGTGATAAAGTCGGTTTTCATTTTACATTTTCCAGTCTCAATCCTTAGAATACAAAAGGAAGGAGTGTTTGGGAATCTTACCTTTAACTTGCATTTAAGATATTACTTGTATGACCAGTTGGGGCAGAAAAGCCTTCTTCATGGTTACCGATTGGAAAAGCTTTTGAGGAAGAGGGCTCATGGGAGTCTTTGGGCTCATGCTGTAGTACAGAGGAGCTGGCACCCTGTGTCACCCACCATTGTTCCCATTCTCTTAACTTGCCACCCTCTGCCTTTTTGCCTGTGACTTTGCTTCTGTCTTACCACTTTCCAGAAGGTGTCGCTGTAGAACACGTTCCTCCACCCGATCTGAAGCTTCAGATTATATAAATATTATAGTATATATAAATATTATATTATATAAAGGTTTTAAAATTATTTAATAAGCGTGGACTTTTCCAGAGATCCTTATCTGTTTTTGTTTAATTCTCTCAAGATATCTGACAGATTTTGAAATTTAGTAATAAGAGTTTGTGTGGAACTTTTTTGAGGCGTATGGAGAAGGAACTATATCCATATATTTAGTAAGATAAACTCACACAATCGTTTGGTGCATTTTGGTTCTGAATTTATTCTCTTGCACCTCTGCATGCTTTCTGTGTCTCATAGGTTACTAAGGTGTACGGTGTGCTGCTGAGTGTCACCTGGCTTCCTTGAAAGAAGGCTTTCTGGCACAGTTCTTTTTCTTAACCAGGGCACTTAGTTCGGGCCAGTGGCTTACTCCTCTCCCAGCCATTTAAGGATGGAAAAAAATAGGGATTTTATAATTTTCCCACTACAAGAATTGTATGTTTTTATGGTTCTGGTAGCAGTATTTTTTCTAGCTTGACCAGATCATATGAAATCGGGTTCTATAAAATGCTCTGAGGGAATTCCTTACAACCATATCATGGGCTGGGAAGTAAAGATCTACATTCCAGCCCTGTACTAATGCCATCTGTCTCCTAGAGATTGCCAGAAAGTAAGTAGATAAGGTTTACATTTTCAGCCAATTAATAACAACCTGAATAAAAGCTTTTGTGAATAAACTTCTTTATTTCTTGTTAGTATTAGATATTTTATTCATGTGCTGGTTGAGCCCAAAAAGGGAACAACAAAAGTCATTTTTTTCTCATGAAAGGCAGTCCAGTTTAGAACAAAGAATCTGATAGCCCGGGCTCCTATTTAGTTAAGCAACACGTGATAAGTCTCTCTGATATCACTAATCTTGATCTATTTACTCTCTGTTTTGCTTCCTGGTTCTGATAGCCTAAGACAATTTGATAGCCTTGATGCACAGTACAGAGGTCTCTGTGCTTGTAGTAAGAGACAATGCAAAGCCCGAGAGAATACAAAATATACATCTTGCTTGAAAGTCTGTAATACTGTTATTTTCTAACATGTTAGTTTCAAATAAAGGATGCTTTTGCAGTAGATTATATTGTAACTTTCTGAAGCACATGATACATTTTTGTGTTTTGTTCAGCTGCCTTCCTTCACATTCTTATTTGCCAGCTAATCTCTTAGAGTTTTGTAAGTTTCTGTGTCTTAGTAGAATTTAGATACAATTTGATCTTTTGATGCTCTTCCAGCTACTGATGTCATGTCATGAGAAGTAGTTGGCCTGCATCTTGAGTATGCTGCTTCTACATCACCAGCAAGTACAAAGTACAAAAAAACTGTTAAGTAAATTCCTTTTAGTAGAAACTGTATTTATAACTGGATAAGACTAAGGCATTCTGGGATTTTGCATACTAGGATGCTTAGAGAGGATAGTAATATATAGTGCATTTCAGAGTAAGAAAGTAGTTCATAATTCACCATAAAAGGGCAATATTTGAAGATAGGATTTTTTTAACCTGATTTAATTATTATGTATATTGAAACATTGTAACATTAGTGTGTATGGTTAATCTGTAGTTAAAAATAACTAAAAATAAAAACTGTATGTCAGTAAAAGCCATTTAGAGTCTACCAGGATAATTTGAGGAAAGCTTCAGCTTTCTGTCTCTGGACTGGTGGTGTCTGGCAAATTCCCTGTCTGCTGCCCCAGGACACTCAACATATACCTGTTCCAGTCTACAGAACCTCAATTTCTAGGCCAGAGATGAGATGTTCACGCCCTCTGTCCCGCTGTAGTGGTGAATTCTGGAATTCAGTGCATGAATTCTCTTTTTTTTTTTTTTGGTTCTGGTACTGCTGGGAGCCAGTGTGGTATTTTGTCAATCATCATAATTGCTTCTACTTTGATTCTTGTATTCTTCTGGTGTTCCGATATTCAGGCATTTGTTCTGCAGTTGACATTTGTTTGTCGGGGATGCCATTTGGTTCCGTTCAGCTGCTGTTCTTATCCTTTCTTGGCAAGCCGTCGAATGGGACTTAATTCTGATCAGGTTGATTATTACCAAGGCCAAACAAGTTCTAACCTAGGAGACCCAGCTTTCAAAGGAAGTGTTCTAGGAGAGGTGCTGAAGGCTGCAGGGTGTCCGTCCCCCTGGCCGGGAGATGCAGGGGTTGGTATGAAAGGGGAAGAGGATGTTGTGCACTGGCAGAGGACAGCCTCAGCAGCAGACCCAGCGAGCTCCTGCTGAATTTGGAGAAATGTTGGCTCCTCTTTTATGTGTATGCCCACAGTTCTAAGCCGGTGACTCATTCATGATGGAAGGCAGCCAGGGTGGCCTTAATTTTAAGGTGGAAGAATATTGTTTGATGAAATAATTTTATTCCATAGCCACCACTGCTGTAATTGCTTTTGCTCCTTTTTTCCATAGGCTCCACAGTCATTTCTGCCCACCATGAAGTCATTGTCATTATGGTATGCCTATTGTATTTCTCATGCCACAGATGCTGGTATGCTGAGTGTTAGTCCCAGGGTCTGTCTTAATTCCAGTTATTCTGAATTGGCATACTAGAAGGCCTCTTCAGTCTTAGGTTCATGTGCACATTTTATTTAGGAATAGTCAATTTCTTTTACATGAACAAAAGTGATTGTCACAAATGTTTATTGGAAGGATGTATAGCATTGAACTTTACCCTGCCATTCTTTGAATCAAATGAATTTTAATAAGCTACTTCTGGCTTCATTTTTAAAATGGTGTCAAACCCTTGCTTTTTGAAAGTACCAACTTTCACTTTGTACATAAACCACATCTAGGCCGGGCGGTGGTGGCGCACGCCTTTTATCCCAGCACTCGGGAGGCAGAGGCAGGCGGATCTTTGTGAGGTCGAGACCAGCCTGGTCTACAAGAGCTAGTTCCAGGACAGGCTCCAAAGCCACAGAGAAACCCTGTCTCAAAAAACCAAAAAAAAAAAAAACAACAAAACAAAACAACATGCGCTGCTGCTTTTATATCTGTATGTATGAGATGTTATTTTAAGAGTATCTACTGCACATGTCAGGAATAAACCATTCTCAACTTGTGGATTTTCTTCTGTAGTATCACTTCTTAGCCATTCTTACACATTTATTGATAATCATTCTTTTACATGCTCTTCTAATTTATATTATACAAACTATGAAGTGTTATATTGAACATTACATACTAAATACTTATGTCTAGTATTTATATATGTACATATTAAAAACTATTAAATATATATTTATGTTAATTTAAGATTTAAAATATTTTATGTGTCTGGTCATTTTGGTCATATGTATGTCTGTGTACCCTATTCATGATGGCTGTAGAGGCCACAAAAAGGGCATCAAATCTCCTGGAACCAGAGTTACAAACAGTTGTGAGCCACCATGTGGGTTCTGAGAATTGATCTTGATTCTTTAGAAGAACAGCCAGTGCTCTTAACCACTGGGCCATCCAGCTGTTCAGCCCAAGATTTGTTTTCTCTTGTTCTTTAATTCATTCTCTCTCTCTCTCTCTCTCTATGTGTGTGTGTGTATGTGTGTGTGTGTGTGTGTGTGTGTGTGTACTGAATCATATTACCCCAGAGACCAGCAGAGGGCATCTGCTCCCTTGGATCTGGACTTACAGGAGTTTGTGAGTAGCCTGGCATTGAGGTTGGGAAGCAAACTCAGGTTCTGTAGAAGGGCAGGAAGAGCTTTGAACTGCAGTGCCATCTCTCATCACCAAATGTGAGACATTTTATTGCTAACATGAATGAAAACTGCTCGAGAAGCCTGTCTCCTTCCATACGGAAGTGTGTATGTGCCTGTTTAACATGCAGTAAGTGTTGTGACTTAGTTCTTGATTGGCGTATCTACCAGTTGTGAATTCCAAGTCTTCATTTCCTTAGCCACAGTTCTGCACGGCTGCATGTGCCTCCTCCTGGTGAACGGTCCTGCTGAGACCGCTGCTCCTTTGCGCTCCGCCTTCCAAACTGCTGCTCTCCACCAGGTTGCCCATTTCTATGTCCATCTGACCTTTTTTCCATGGCATGAAATTAGATCAGAATTGCTGGGTCAGAGCATATAAATATACAAATTAGCCTCTTTTGGGTATTGCCATTTTATATAACACAGTGGTTGCTTGAATTCACATGCTACCTATAATAACTCACAGTCGTTACCTTTATTGTTGCCAGCCTTGGCAGAGTTCAATGTTTGTAAGCTTGGTGCACGGTTGAGTATTCTCACATGGCTACCTTTTGCCTTTTCCTGGTTCCTAGGAACACTTGACATTTTTGTTTCTCCTGACTCTGTTGCTCATTGCCTGGTGTGTTTCATCTGCCTGTGTGCTTGTATTGATTTGTAGAGCATGTTTCACAACCCCAAGCCTTGTGCTCGCTTGAGTGGCGGGTCAAGGCCTTCTCTGGTCCATCATTGATTGTTTACATTGCCATTTCCTGGGCTATATTTTATTCAACAAAATTATTTAATTTTAATGTAGCAATAATAGAATTTTTCTGTGTTCTACTTTATGGTTTGGGCTTTTGTGTTTGTAACAGAGAGATGATGACAATTCTTTTAAGTGAGATCATAAACTATCTGAAATTTTGCTCTTTTGCGTTTGGATCTCTAGAGCACTAGGTCTTGGTTTCTATTGTGCATGTACTGTCAAGCGGGGGATCTAATTTACCTCTTACAAAGTAGATAAGGAGCTGTTCCGGTAAGTGTTCATACAGACGGTGTAGAACCAGATCTTACCTGTTTCTAAGCCTGGTCACTGAGTACCCTTTTGCTGTGTGAGGGGCTCTGTGTCTGGAAGGACAGGCCACTTTCCTCTACACTGTCGTTCTTGCCATTTGGGGCAGTTTCCCAATCTGCTCTTTGTTTTGTACAGCTAGCGTCTGATTTATTGTGTGACACGGGGAGTTTCTTTCCTGATTCCTTCCATTTGGTGTTCTGTATCCCTCTCGTACCTTGATAGCTATTTCCTTCCTTAAATTTGGGAAATTTATCTTAGGATTTTGCTGAAATTGTATTCTGTATTTTTGGCCCAGGTTTCTCCTCCTCCTATCCTTGTGATTTATAGGCTTGATCTTTCTGTAGTGTCCCAGAGTTTCTGCGTTTTCTGTCCTGTACTTTTTAGATGTAACCTTTTCTTTGACCAAATGATTCAATTTGTCTACCTTACCAAGGCCTGAGATTCACACTTCCACTTGATCCCGTTCTGCTGATGAGGCTTTCCATTGACCTTATTTGACTTACTGAATTTTTCATGTTTTTAATTTTAATTTTTTGCCATGTTTTGATCAGAAATTCTATCTTTATGAAATTCTATTTCCATATCTTAAATTATTTGCTTTATTTCATTTAAACATTTGATTTTTTTGTAGTCTTCATTTAATCAATTATTTGTTAACTCTTTGAGTTGCTTAAACATATCTATCATCCATCTATCTATCTATCGATCTATCAATGTATCTATCTATTTTGCATTGCAACTAGGCCACAGTTTCTCTTCCCTCCTCTCCTTCCAGACCCTTCCCCCAACCACCTGTCCTCACTCCCCAGTCCACTCCTCCTCTGTTTCTGT
>JAQHUG010000249.1:1313894-1361673 GCA_028555095.1 Dicrostonyx torquatus | reverse complement strand
AGCCCTTAGTGACCCAGGGCACAGTGCATAGCAGTCACTTAATAAAACAGGGCACTGCTTATCTCTGACCTGGCATTGTTACTTTTCTCCCCCAGAACTATCCTCTTTCTCTTCCTACAAGAATCATTTCTCGTCTTTAGTCTTTCTCACTTAATAAAAAGAGAAAGAAGCCCACAGAAGCCTGCTGCTTTGTCTACTCTACTGCGTTGCCAGTGTGTGCTAGAAGCACCTTTTCTTGTCTTCAGGTCTTCCTACCAAGCCAACAGAGCCTAACTCGGGTCTGCATGCACTGGGCTGTTTGTTTCTTTGCTCCCTGGAGGATCGTCTCTCCAGTAGTTTTCAGTAGGACATCTAATTCTATGGATTGATGTGTTTTCCTGAGCTATAGAAGCAAATAATACCAATAATGGTACAGAGCATCAAATTGTTGCTACTGACCAAGTGATGACGGTGTGTCAGACCTTGACTTGAATCTGTTTTAATATCTGATCCCATAGTCATTGTGTCTCTTTTCATAGAGGAGGAACTGGAAGGCTAGAGAAATAGTGGAGCTGGAGTCTGGATCCCAGGGCTGTTGTGGACTGTATTCGATCGTCATTCGTTACTTAGCCCACTCATGCCATCTTTCACTCCAGCCTGCTGTGTGGCAGGCTTTATGAAACAGAACCTGGATCATGGGTTCTTATTGAAAAGTTCTAGTAGCTCACCCAAATTATTGAGAGTAGGCGTGACTCCCGAGCAGGAAGCCTCCTGCTGCTCTCTCTGGCTGTCCCGCCTCCACCCTTGTCACAGCAGCCTCCCAGAGGATGCAATCCCTCTCCTCACAGCACTCAATGTTTGCACAGGGAACTTCTGCATCAGCTCCACACTCGCCTTTTTCTGGCTGACTCTCGCGCGTTTCAGCAACCAGTTCCCCCACCAGTTTATAAGAAATAAATTGTTATGGTCCGTTTTCAGTATGTGGTTTGCTTAAAGTTCATCAGAATTATCGACAACCTTTTCTAGGCGTCCTGCCCCCGCTAACTGGCAGCTGTTGCAAGCTTGTCTTCAGAAAGTCACAGGTAGTCTGCTCTGTGACAACCTTGATCAGAGAAGAAGCTCCAGACTATTAATTAGGCTCTGTGTCCTAAACAAGTAGGCTGGGGAAGGGGCCATTCCTGACCTATGGGAGGTGAGGACGAATTACTTGTGAGCAAGAGACTTACATAGCAATCTAGCCACTGTGCCTTTTCCTTGTGTGTCATCCCTTTCTGCCCAGTAGCTTATTAAACGGCTTCATTTGCACTTTTCTCTTCAGCTTGGCATTGTCTCCCTCAGGTTTCCCCTGCTCTTCCCTCACCAGCTTTCTTTAGACCAGCTCTGCTAAACCCGTTCCTGGACTCACCATATTCTTTAGAACGCGAATGGTTTCTTCAACAGATGAAAGTTCAGGCAACAAAATTGTCTCCAGCTGAACTGAACCCACACAGAAACTCAAGCTCTTCTACTTGCTAATTTGGATAAATCACCAGAGCTTTCCAAATGTTTCTCAACCTTTCCCCATCTTCATAGGAAGAGGATACTTACGTCAGAGTACTGAAGACTGACTTCGGCGTGACTTGATAGTTTCACAAATATAGTTCCCGGGTTTGGTGATGGTGAGGGTCTCTATATAGAATCTCTATCCTGTTTGATGGTAAGGGCACCGACCGTTAGGAACAGAGACCAGATGAAATTGATCTCATCCAGAAGCAAAGCAGAGGCAGAGCTGGCTCCAGATGTGCAGAGCTGGCTCCAGATGTGCAGAGATCATTGACTCGAATTGTCTCCTATGAACCTCTTTCTTCTGCTTCCTGGCTCTTTGTGGGGAACTTAGGAGGAAGCAGCTGGAAGCAATGAGGAGAAGAACAAACAGGGCTTGTTGAGTTTTCCTCAGAGCTAGACTGGCTACTTCTCTTGGTTGACTTGGACTAAGGTCCTTGTGTGATCTAGGCTGTAGAGCACCCCTTGGGATGGGTTAGGTAGGCAGTGCCAACCATGCAGTCACTGGTACGGCCGCTCAGCTCTGCTGCTGTGGCCTGGAAGCAGCCATGGCCAATATATCCAGGAGGTGAACGGAACCATGAGCCAATAAAACCCGATTATGGCCACTGCAGTTGAATTTCCCATACACCTCACATTAGGAAATGTTTATCTCTGACTTCCTTTTAACTGTTCTAAAAGTGAAACCATGCTTAGTGCCTGGCTCATACCAAAACCCAAACAAATACCAAAACCCAAACCCAAAACTTTGGAACTTGATCATAGTCGAGAGGCTCGGGGTTGCTGTGGTGTGGCCAGCGTGTGTTTTGGTATCCGGTGTTAAAGCAGC
Organism: Dicrostonyx torquatus; assembly: GCA_028555095.1. NCBI lineage: Eukaryota > Metazoa > Chordata > Mammalia > Rodentia > Cricetidae > Dicrostonyx > Dicrostonyx torquatus. Next base: position 1,359,323 of record JAQHUG010000249.1, on the reverse strand, counting down.
TTCCTGGCCAGGCTGGGTCCTCTGCACTTGGTGGTGTGTCAGTACTGAACAGAGAGCAGGTGCTCAGCTCACAGGAAGGTGGTGACATTGGAATGAACACGAACATTCCTCTGTTATCAGAGCTGGCTGTGCTGTTTTCTGTTTTGCTTTTGATACCTTAAATTCTCAAAAATGGCATCTACGGAGGATTTCTTAGGTTTATGCTCTAGGCAAAAACATAGAAATCCTATTGATAAGTATCAGAGCTAAACAGAATTCTAAGAACATGTGTGCTTCATAGGTACAGAAGAATTGTTTAGGTGGACAGGTCAAGTCCATTGGGTGTTAGATAGTTTAGACAGCATGCTGCAGGTTCCCCATCATCTTCTCGGGTCCTGTCCACAGGAAGCTGTTCAGTAGTAATAGAAGAGGTATTCTGGCACTCTTTTATCCACACTCGTGTGTGTGTGTGTGTGTGTGTATGTGTGTGTGTGTGTGCGCGCGCACGCACGCGCACAGAGATGCTTCACTTATTTGCAAGGTTTCAAATTTCCTTTTTATTTTTAAACATGACTCAAAAGAATGGACTAAAATTATTCATGTAAATACTTGAAGTATGGAGTCATCTGATAAGTCTCCCCCCTTTTTTTGGTTTCCTATTTTTAAGTTCCTTTGTAAGAGTTTTGAGTATTTTCTTTTTGAAGCTAAGATTTGCCAATTTCCATTAGACAATTCTAGTTTAAAAGGTGGATATTTTAAATAGTTTTAAAGAGTGGTTTGTATCAGTTAGCACCCGAGAATTCTGTACATTGGAAATTCAACGGTGTAATTTTTCCCAGCAGGCTGTTTGTATGCTGCTCTCCTGTCTGTCTTTTGTCTGAGTAGGGTGAGTTTCACTGCCTTTTAGTTCCTCTTCCTTGGGTTGTAAGTTAATTGTCTTTCTGATTTACTGCTGTAGCACAGGACAGGGATTTAGAGTGTTTGATGAATAAATGAATGAACTGATACGTGGGGTAAAATCATTGGAAAACATTTAAAATTTGCCATCCAAAGAGTTATGTTTACATCCTACAGTGCATGCTCATCTACAGAGCTGATCTGTGTTACCAGTTTGACTTTGATGGTGACACTTTTCATGTAAGGCAGTGTTTTTAGCCCGTTGTTGCCATGGTATCATATTTAAGCACCAGGATTTTGACTGAGTGTTAGCACATGTGGGTCTTGTAGAAAGCCTCAAGAATTGTACTTTGCACCTAGTCAGTTCTTTGTGGGTTACGCTCTCGATGTGAGGGTTAGGGCAAAGCGAGTTAGATCAGGAGTGTGGGACATTTTTGAAAACTTTGGTTCATGATTGGGATATGTTGGGAACGGAGCACACACACAGATGGACATGTGTGATAACCAGGGTCAAAACTGTGTGTACATTTTGTTTCCCAGATAACTCCACATTGCTTTATGATTGGATTGAGACAAAAGAATTTTTATTCTATTTTAGCTTTTTGTGGAAATAAGATGTGAACTGTGCAGTGAGGTTTAAGGCACCAGGCCCAGCATGGGCTAATACTTAGTGGGTCTCAACCTGGGGGCTGCAACCCCACTGGGGGACAAACATCAGTTTCCTACATATCAGATATTTAAAATATGGTTCATATTAGTAGCAAAATTAAAGTTGTGAAGTAACAACAAAATAATTTTATGGTTGGAGTCACCACAACTCTAGGAATGGTATTGAAGTATTGCAGAGTTAGGAAGATTGAGAACCAAAGGCTTTTCTAAAGTTTCAGAACTCTGACCACAGCCAGCAGTTCTGAGTATTTCACCATTGAGAATATAGAAGTCAGAAGAGGCAGGAACCTTTAGGGACAGATTTCCATGTTTATTAAGTAAAACAAGAAGTAGTTTCAGAACAATTATAGACTGATAATTTCAAAGTAAATTCTGTCAATAAAAAGCACTCTCAGTGCCTAGCCAAGGCACCTGTAAACATCTGGAGACACTATGTTTATCAAGTTCAGGCTGCTGAAGCATAATTCTGTTATGTGTTTGGTGATCAGGATTCAATCTTGACATTTCTCAGCTTTGCTGAGGTTACCAGCATTTTGGGAATGCCCTGGGGTCAAAGGTGTGTAGGCCCAAAGTTGTGAGCCCAAAACAAGAGCCTTGTCTGATGGTCAGAGAGTTTGGAGTTTGCTCAAAATGGTTGACAAGTGTAGCTAGCTATACATCCTCTCCTGACTGAGGACGTGATTACTTTTTTTTTTTTTTTGACATTAAGATGGCTAATACAAGTAGATCCATTCCATCCTGACTGATCATTCCTGACAGATCTCAGGATTTATAAGTGTACTTTTGTTCCTTCTTTTGTAATATGAGGTCATCTGGAGAGTGGTCACCTTCGGGATACTTGGTCTAGGGTAGCTTTGTGGCCTAAACAACAAAATGCTAATGACTTGATATCTCAAAGTGTTGAAGCAATTAACTGTTCAAGTTGTCCTTTGTATCATGTTAAAGAAGTCTTTTGTTGCCTTCTTCCTCTTTTGTATTGGGGTATAAAAGTGTATAAAGAAATTAAACACAGACAATTTCAATATTCACTGGAAAGCCCTCCTGGCACTATTCTATGGTTTCTGTTTTATTATTTTTCATGTATCTTTGTATTCTTTACTTAGATTTCTAAAGCCTCACACCACTACCCTGGCAAGAGGGGTTTTTGTCGAGGCTGGTCCCCAACATATGGCGCTCAGTGTGGGGTTATCTGGTAAACCCCAAAATGCACAAAAGTGTGGCCAGGCATATAGAGAGGACGTAAAAAAAATGCACAAAAAATTACACCATAGATAAAAAAGGTGAGTAATGAGCACTTGGAAATAAATAGTAGATAATAAAAAAGGAAAGAGGAAGGTGGGACAAAAAATTGGGTGTAAACCTGTTAATAGCTGTATTTGTGGGACAAGGAAATAGTATTTAACTATCTGTGCCATTGCTCGGGTGTATTTTGATAGCTAAAGAAGCTGAAGTGGAGCAAAAATTTAGATATTTGTCACCACCAATGACATGTACAGTGTGCAAAGCAGGTGATTGTGGAATCTGGGACTCTAAGACAAGCCTGTTCAGGTAATGTATGACAGGCACTATGCTACATCTGGTCACTGGAGCAGAAGTGGATACAATCAGTGATTTGGGCTGAGTAGACTATGGCCTTGAGCAGGTTTAAGATCATTTGCAAGTCAAAATCATTGTCAAGAATAAACTATTAACTAGAAGGATTTGAAGTCAATTGTTCTTTTTTTTCTGTTTTGTTTGTTTTGGTTTTGATTACTTTTAGTCTTAGGAAGTGGCCGGGTTGGATGGATGGTATGACTAAGAAAACCCCTTCAGCAGAATGAAGGGGAAGGGGAGTGGTAAATGATTCTTAATGAGTTCATTAAGTGGTGGAATTATTTTAGGAATGTGTGTTGATGGCTTCGGCCCCAGCGGTTCTGCATATTTACCTAAAGCAATAATATGCAGTCATATATAATTACCCCTCCTTCTCTGAAGATTGGTTCTTTGTCACCTAGAAACTCAAGCCCTGTATGTAAACCAGTGTTGTATTTGCGTGTAAACTATTCATATCCTTCCCCGTACTTCAGGTCATCTCTAGATTACCTGTACTATCCCTCTAATACTGTCCTAGTCAGGGGTACGATGGCTGTGACGAAACACCATGGCCAAGGCAACTTAGGGAAGGAAGGGTTTACTTGGCGTACACTTCCATATCACTGTTCATCACTGGGGGAAGTTGATGCAGGAACTCAAACAGGGCAGGAACCTGGAGGCTGGAGCTGGTGCAGAGGCCATGGAGGGGTGCTGCTTACTGACTTGCTCCTCATGGCTTGCTCAGCCTGCTTTCTTAGAGAACCCAGGACCACCAGCCCAGGGGTGACTCCACCCTCAATGGGCTGGGTTTTCTTCTACTGATTTACAATTAAGGAAATTCCTTACAGGTCTGTCTACAACCCTATTTTACAGAGGCATTTTCTCAGTTGAAGTAGTCTCCTCTCAGATGACTTTAGCTTGTGTCAAGTTGACATGAAACTACCCAGCGTACATATCTAATTCGATGTAAGTGCTGTAAGTAGCTGTACTGCGTTGTTCAGGGAATAATGACAAAGAAAAAAAAAGTTTGTTCATGATAAGTACAAATGTCAGCATTGTAGGCCTAAATACATTTTCTGTTTGTTCTTGATTGAATCCATGGATGTAGAACCTGTGAATATGGAGAACTGGCTGTATTTCCAGTGGTCTTCTAGGAGAGTTTTTCCAGCCATCTTGTTCATAGTAACGCAGTATGGGGAATGCCTGGTATTCTACTAGCAGCGGGATGGACGTCATGTTTGTCACTTACATATGACCTCATATGCAGACCATGGAACTACCCCCTGGTTAATACGGATGATGGGGGCATAGAGCAAGCATGTGAAAGATACATTATGTGGTGTAGTTTTTATAAGACTAAGAATAGGCAAACCTAACCTAGGGTAAAAAAAAAAAAAAAAAAAAACAGAAAAGCCTACAAGAGGACAGTGGGGTCATCCCTGAGGGCAGGGGAGGGCAAAACCAGAATGGGACTGATCGTGAGTGAAGTCGGGTCCTTGTTCTAGGTCTCGAGGTCTCGATAAGGATTTAGCAATGCCAGTGTCCACATTTGTTAAAATTCAGGCAGTAGTACGTAGATTAATGCTCTTCATTTCATGTGAATTTTACACTAAAAACTATCAAGAAATATTGAACTATGTGACATATAAATTGGTGTGTGTTGATATGTACTGGTGTTTACAATTTAAATTGTTTTATTCAAATAATTTGATTAAACAGTGAATACAGAATGATGAAGTGGTTATCACATAAGCCATGCAATAACCTCTTCACAACAGAATCTAAGTGATAATTGCACAGTTATTTAGTTATTTATTATAAAATTATTGCAGCTTTAATTGCATATTTGGACATTTAATAAAACATTTGGGACATAGTCACATTTAAGTCTTGTCCAAGTCATTTTAATAGCTATTTCTTATGTTGAGCCTAAAATATCTAAAAGCATGTTTTGTAGACATTTATGTTATGTATCTTTGTCTGCCGGTGTACTACTGGCAAGTCCATCTTCGGAGTTGGGTAGAAGGATTAATCCTTCATTTCCCCTGGGGAGCACAGGCTCTTTTCTATCTGAGACAGATTCCTCAATATCCCGTCACCTTCTGCTTTGCAGTGCCGAGTTCTGTCTGCTCCAGGCAGGCAGAAGGACCTGCAGTGGGCAAGGACTGCCATGCACCTCCCGTGGTCTCCTCTGGCCATGTCCTCGTTGCTTCTTCAAGGCTTTTGCTTCTCAGGCGTCCCCAGGCAGGGAGGAGACTGTCCTCTGTCCTCTGTCCTTGCTGGCTCCTGGCTGCATCTCCTCTGTCAGTTAGTAATATTGGCTGGCAGGTTGTATACCAGAGACATGTGCCAAGTGCTGCCTCGGTTCTTTGAAAGACCAGGAGGGGGGCCCTTTACCATGACACACAGTTTCTTCCAGCTGCCTCAGACCCACTCTTGACGGGATAACCTGGAGTCACTTGTGTGGCCCTTTTGAATGCGGACTGCAAGGTGGTCCGTGCTTGCTGCTTTCTGGTTGCCCATGTTCATCCATGGCAAACTGGATCTTTCTAGGACCTCGCGCAGCGTGGTCTGTGTGGCCCCTTCCCTGCAGCCTTTGCTTCACGCTTCTCCCTGCTCTGCACTAAGGGAAACAGTTGGCTATTGCTTGAGTGCGTGTCCTTTTGGGGACTGAGAGTCTCTTGCAGGCACCTTTATCCTGTGTCTGGAATTCTCCCTGGTCCTCATTTTCATTTGTCATTCAGTAGGAGACTGAGGAGTCCATATATATTATTAAGTTCTTTGTCATATTTATTGTAACGCGGGAAGAGTTTTCGAAAACCAATTTACAGCTTGGCAGTGGTGGCGCATGCCTTTAATCCCAGCACTCGGGAGGCAGAGGCAGGCGGATCTCTGTGAGTTCAAGGCCAACCTGGTCTACAAGAGCTTGTTCCAGGACAGGCTCCAAAGGTACAGAGAAACCACGAGAGAGAGGGGAGAAGGGGGAGGGGAGAGAAGGGCTCCTGGAGTTAGACAAACTGTGGCACATGAGGGGACATCTCTGTAGTTGGTCTCATTTCAGACACTAGCCATGGCTTGGGCCCTCTTGAGGACACTGTGAGTTTGGACTAGCTGACTTCAAGTTTCTCGGCTACTGCAGCCACCCTTGGGTTCAGTAACTCACTAGCATGAATGATGGAGCTCAGGGAAGTGCGCTCACCCAGTCTGTTCTTCAAGGTGAAAAGGCTGGAACTGAGGTAGTGAGTGGAGAGCATGTGCGGAGCGGTGAGTGGAGAGCATGCGCGCACGGGTCGGTGTGGGGGTTTCCGGGTGTGAGGCGTGTTACCTTCCAGGACTTGAGCTCTCCTGCATCCCTGTTCCGCAGTTCGTACCTTATGATGTCTTGCCAGCTGTGGGGACTCATCCAGCCTTTGGAATCCAGGGGTGGTGGAGGTAGCTCACACGCTGCATTTGGTTTTGTTCCTCCAGCTGTCAGAACTGAGGCTGTGTGACCCATAGCTTCCCTCAGAATTCACAGTTAGGAGACTGCTCAATGCCCAGAGCTCTTAGACCAGTGGTTGTCAGCCTTCCTAATGCTGTGACCCTTTGATACAGTTCCTCATGTTGAGGTGACCCCAACCATAAAGTTATTCGTTGCTACTTCACAACCTCTCTCCCTCCTTACTTACCTCCCTCCCTCCCTCCCTTCTGTCATTCCTCAAAACTTTTCCTGTCCTAGGCCAACAAGGAACTCGCCTCATTTAAAATGTCATATTAATACCTGTTCCATGAGTAATTGGCCAGGGGAGCAGTTATTCCTCAGAGATAAACTCTCCTCTACTGAACACTCTCTGGGGAGACCTGCCTGTTCAGAACTGATCCATGAAGCGTGGCTTGAAGAATTAACCAAATTTTCCAGTGTAGATTTGGTAGTAAAAGATTCCTAAGGGGTGTATGGTGGTGGTGGTAGTGTCAGTGGTGATTGTGTGTGTGTGTGTGTGTGTGTGTGTGTGTGTGTGTGTGTGTGTGGTGTGGACCTGTGCTCTGGTCCCTTTTGTCCCCTCTGAGGTGGTGAATCAGCATCTCTATCAACCCAGGTGAATGCTAGGGTAGTGGCTTTTATCTGAAGAGTACAAAGGACAATTAGTTTTCAAGATGGAAGGATGGATGGATGGAGAAGGAAGGGCATGAGGGAAAGAAGGAAAGAAGGAAGGAAGGAAGGAAGGAAGGAAGGAAGGAAGGAAGGAAGGAAGGAAGGAAGGAAGGAAGGAAAGAAAGAAATGAAGGAAGGAAGGAAAGAAGGAGGCCCGGAGGGCAGCCTGGGCCTTGCCAATACTGCATTTTAAGCTGGGATGATGGAAGTGCAGACTTGGGTTTGTTTTCTGGACTTCTGCCACAGGGCAGTCTCTTGGCGTCCTTCCAGCCATGGTGCCTCTCTCCACAGCCTCAGCCAGGAGAGCACAGTTTGTTTCTGGCTGCTGTAATCCATAGAGGAGGCTGTACAGCTCCTTCCTGGCCATCCTGGGGAGCAACTCCCCATCTATCCGAGCTGGAGCTGGGGAAAACTGGTAGTGGATGGATGGAGTCCCTAACCTATGCTCGGCAATCACTGGACTTCGTTCTTCTGTCTTAGTGGTTTGGAAAGCTTTTTCTCCTGGGAGTTTGAGAGCCATCACATTGATGGAGAGGAGATGAGGAAATTTGAACAGCTTGGCAGTTGTTTGAATGTGCTTCACTCCCAATTTAGGTACATGAAACAATTAATTTTAAAACTTTTTGATACTGGGAAGCGGGGAGGCAGGCTTTGTATATTTTGCCTTTGGAATGTATTAAGTCCTGGAAGTCTTCTGTTCCTTCAAGGTTGACCAGAGGGGGGCGTGGTTCATCCAGTACTAGCCAGCAGGAGAGAAGGAAGTCATTCAACATTTTCAAAAGTGCAGATTGCCTTTTAGGTGCAGAGGGAATGTTCAGGAGCGAGTGACATCTACTCTTCTGTTCCTGCCTTCACGAAGCTTACATCCCAGAAGCAGCAGAAGAAGATTGTCTTAAGCTGTCTGATTCCCCAGATGTGCCGACTGTTCTCAGAACATTTAATAGAGGAGGGAGGCCTCCTTGAGGCAGAGGTGTCCCAGTAGACTAAAGAGGAAATAGTGAGTCAGGGGACAGAGCAGTGACTGCACGTGTGGTGTGTGGTGGCAGCATCGGGACGTTCCGGGAACAGACTGGGCAGAGAGCAGAGCATGAGGCTGAATACAGAATAGGAAAGTGTCTTTTTTTTTTTTTTTGTGGCTAGACTCTTAAGCAGCTCAGAGGAAATGAAACAAAGCTGAGGTTAGAGAAGCTGTCTGGAGCCAGCGCAACTGATCGCCCAACCAGGCTTAAAGAGCTTCTATTTTATCTTGAGAGTAGTATGGAGCCATTAAGGATTATTATTATTTTCTAAAGAGCTCACCCATAATGTAATCAGGTTAAAACACTACTGTGGCTGTGTAAAGCCGTGAAGTTATGTTAAGGTAGTCAGACTGGTGAGTGAGAATTTGGGTTTGGATGATACATTGTACTCCAAAGGCAGGATGGTGTGAACATTTTCTCACCTTCTCCTGCCAGAGCACACGCACGGTTAAGAACAGTCACTGAGACAGATGACCACGTCCCCGCGGGAGGGCTCAGTGGGTAAAGTGGGTGCAAGTGAGCAGAAACCATATAAAAGTGGAAGGGAAAGCTGATTCTCCAGAGCTGTCCTTTGGCCTTCACAGGCACACAGAGGCACTGCAGTTTGAAAGCTGAAAAGCATGCCCAGGCGCCTGGGGAGCCCACATCTTTGCATAACTGTAGCCCTTTCCTGGTAGCCAGGTGGGAACACAGACTGAGTGGAACCTTCAGGAAAAGGGTTGAGGGTAAATTCTAAGCTTATTAGAAGTGATGCCTGGCTCTGACCTTGCAGAGGAAGGGAGGGTGTCAGAGACCCGCTGAGTTGCAGGGTAGCCATCCTCAGAGGGCATTTAGGAGACAGTTACCTGGATTGGTACCTGAAGGGGAGAAATAGGGTAACTCTGCAGACAGTAGCTGGAGTGAGCTGAAGCGGGAGCAGAGGACCAAGCTGAGACTTTTCATACTTCACAGTCACATGGTGGAGAATGACCCAACAAGGAGAGTGGAAATCAGAAAGCCCAGGGAGTGGTAGAAAAGACAGAAGAATCTGAAGGCAGGGAGGGAAGAATTCTACTAAGAGGTCAAGTAAGTTGGAGCCAGAAAACTTTCCACCTGACTCAATGATGTTGGAATCACTAGTGTGATCCAATGCCTTCATCTGGTCTCTGCAGGCAGCAGGCACATATGTGGTGTACAGACACACATGGAGGCAAAACACTCATATATACATACATATAAATATAATGTAAATGTAATATATAAGTATAGTTTTATACACACACACACACACACACACACACACACTAAAGGATCGTACCTGTGAAATGTAGAAGAGCCCCCAGAGCAGGGCTGGCTGTGAGGAGGAGTGGACAGGAAAGCCGTGTGGCAGGAGGCGCAAGCAGAAAGACTGGTGGTGTTAGGTTTCTTGGGGAGTAAGGCTAGAATCTGATAGAATGGATTTAAGGGTAGAGAAGTCTGCAGACATATGGAAGCTGTAATGAGCCATAGCACCACTGTGGCTGCTCTAGCCATCAGCAAGGGAGAATGGCCAAGGAGCCCTTCATGCCAGACCAGGGTTGTGAAAAGACTGAGCAGCAAATGTGGCCGGGAGAGGACTTACATGGAGAGGTGGGGAGGCAGGTGGGCGTATCAATCATGTGACTATAATGAAACATCTTAGCTAATTTGATTTATAAAGAGGTAAAGTTTGTTGTAATGGTTCTAGAAGTCACCAGGTTGGGTGTTCCCATTACTCTGAGCCTCCAGGGAGAGCAGCCACCCGTGGGAACACACAGTAGAGCGAGCAGTGGGCCTACTTTACAAGTCAGGAAAACTGAGAGGCCAGGTGGATTCCCGCTGGGAATACACCCCAATAACCCGAGGACTGCTTCTGAGACTCTACTTCCTGAAGGCCCCACCTCCTCTTGGCATTACACTGGAGACATGGGTCGGATCAGCTGGGGGGGGTATCACCCACACTAAAACCACAGCTAAGTTGGGGGAGTAGAAATAAGAGGGCTACAGAATCCAAAGTAGTCAGCGACTAGACAGGCTAAAAGAGGTCGTGCATTCTCGTATTCCTCTCGTGCCGAGGTGATTTTTCCACAGCAGGGGAGGAGCCAGAATGGTTATGTTTTACTTGGTGTCAGCAGCATTGCCTTGGTTTGGTTCCATCTTGGCTACTTATTAGGTTTAGAATGATGCTGCTTGATCTTATTTGTTGAGGTTCTGTAAGTACATGGAGGGAAGCTAATTTTGGGAACTAGGGAAGCAGATGTGTTAGCTTAAGTGACAAACTTTAATGATTCTGGGGTGCCCTGCTGGCACCGAGCAGAGCATGTGCAACAGGATTTCGATTCTGTGTCTGGATGCCTGCAGGGCTGCAGAAATACTGCAACAGGAATGCAGATGCACCTAGAAAGGTGATGGGGTGAGATCCCAGCAAGGTACCATAGGAGTGGGTGTTGGATCTGGCCTGCAGGAGCAAGGCTTCCTGGGATGAGAGAGAGAGAGAGACTCTCATCTTGCTCCAGGGCTGAGCATTGGAGCCATTTGATCACAGCTAAGATTGGGTGAGGTCCTGGGAGGCCCCAATGATGGAGCTGGAGCTGGGGTGTGTAATTGCATGCTGAGGGCGCTGAGGAACAGAGTTATTGTTGCCTGGCTTTTTTTTTTTCTTTTTTTTTTAAATGAGCAAGGAATTGAAAATCTTACAGTTGGTAAAACAGAGCTGTTTCCCCCTTTGTGAGACTGAGAATATAAGGGATGACATAGTGTTCTTTTTTTGCTTATTTGCTCATTACATACATTATCATGCATAGTCATGGATTTCTCTGCGGTATTTCAGTACTTGAATTCAGTGTGCATTGACCAAATCCAGCCTTCCAGTTGCCCCTTCCCGACTGCTGATTAGCCACTCTCTGCATCCGGCTCTCAGCAGTGGTTCTGGTGTGTGTTTCTGTGACCAGCAGCATCCAGTCACTGGGAACCTGTGCTCGGTGTGAGGAGAGTAAGAAGCTCCAGGTTATCCTAATGATAGGGCTGCTGTTGCTGAAAATGAGTGCCCAGGGACCAGCGAAAGGAAGGGGCCAGCACTGGCTGAGAGGCCTCATGGACTTCTACCTGGCAAGTGTTTGGTGACAGGTGCAGTCCGTGGCTCAGTGGATGTGGAGCTTGGCTCTTGCTGTCTCAGGTCCCACCAGGTTGATATTAATGGTCTCTAAGTGCCAGTTCCAGGTTTGTTCCCGCTTGGAGCCGGTGTGCTCTTCCTCCCAGCCGCTGCTACTCTGATAGTGACTGCCAGCTTAGTTGTCTGTGGTGCTTTTGATTTGCCATGCATGAATCCAATTTATTTTTAATAACTTTTAGAAGTATTCTTCTTTACCAAAAATGTTGCTGTCATTACAGGCAGTTTCTTGCAATTCTGCATTTACTTCCCCTGCAGTAAATATGTAAATGATTTAAAGCGATAACTCCGCAGTTTTCTCCCCTTACCCTACTGCACAGGTATTCTTTGTCAAACTAGGGAAGAGAGACATTTTGTAACAATGCTTATTTAACCCTTGAGGAATATAGGAGGAGGAGGAGGCTGGCTGTCTTAGTCAGGGCCCTGTTGCTGTGAACAAACACCACCACTGAAAAGCAAGCTGAAGAGAAAGGGTTTACTAGGCTTCCCCAGTGTAGTCCGTCTCTGAAGGAAGTCAGGAGGGGAACTCAATCAGGGCTGGACCCTGGAGACAGGAACTGAAGCAGAGCCCATGGAGGGGTGCTACTTATGGACTTGCTTCCCCTGGCTTACTCAGAGGACTGTTTTATGGAACCCTGGCCACCAGCCCAGGGATGGCTCCACCCACCATGGGCTGGGCCCTCTCCCATGCCAAATTAAGAAAATACCCTACAGGCTTGCCTACTGCTCAGTCTTCTGGAGGCATTTTCTTTCTTTTGTTCTTCCTTTGTATTTATTCATTGTGTCTTTTGCATCTCTACCTCAAAATAAAATAAGATAAAATTTGGGAGAAAAAAGAAAAAGAAACAAAAAGGGAATCTCATCATGGAAACTGAGGTAACACAGTGAAACAATGAACCCTTTTGTCCATACATCTTTACTTGCAGGTGTTCATTGCAGAGAGTCCTTGGTCAGGTTCGAGGCCTATGCTGGGCCCTCACTGGAACAACTCATGGTTAATCTGCTGTTGCCTTGTGCTGTGGAGATCCTGGTGCTTTGGGTTTGGAGGGCCAGTCACTTTATGTGCTCCAGCAGATCACCGATGGGGTGGATGTTGGGCTGGGTCAACTCATAACCCTGGTTTTGGGATTGGGTAGTTGCAAGGTTGGTCAGCTTGCTGTTGCAAATGGGGGGAGCAGCGGGCTGTGTCCTGCCCGGCTCCCGGCTGCACGTCCACATGGCTATACCCGGAATACACAAATCACACACAAACTGGATTCATTTAAATTCTGCCTGGTCCATTATCCCTAGCCTTTTCTTGGCTAGCCCTCACATCATAAACTAAGCCATTATAAAAGTCTGTATGTCACCACGAGGTGGTAACTTACCAGAAAAGTCTAATAATCTGCATCCATCTGCGGCGGGAGTCTCATGGTGACTGCCCACTTCCTTCTCTCTTCCCAGAACTTCCCTTCTGTCTACTCTGCCCACCTAAGGGCTGACCTATCTTACAAGCCAGGCAGCTTCTTTATTCAACCAATGAGAGTAATACAAAATACAGGAGAATACTCCCACATCAGCTTGCCAGCTCTCCCTTGTCCTCACCATCAGGGTGAGCTTTCCTGCATTGTTCTGGCGAGTTCACCCCTTGCAGAGATGAGCAAGGGGCAGAGCCAGTAGGTCTCCTTAGGGTGGGTCCCCCACACCTACACCTTCAGGGTCATTTCTACTGTGTTGCACAGGCGTGGCATTGGGGAAGGGGCAGCTCTCCCACCTGCCTCGGGCATTGATGGGGGGCATCTCTCCCCTGCCATGCCACTACTTGACAGACAAGTAATGGGGACAACGGAACAACTTTCCCATGCTCACCTACACTTTTGCCAATGAGGTTGGTTTTGTTGTGCTGCCCAGATGAGGGGCAGGGCCTGCGGAGGCACTTTCTTAATTGAGACTCCCTTCTATTCAGATGACTATAATTTGTGTAAAACTATCCAACACTTTAACCATAGGGTATATGGACATGGTTGGGATTAGTCTGCAAGGAATAATCGGATCTGTAGTGTTTAGGCTGCCCTAATTTAATGGCTGTGATTCCTATATCAATTAATTGATATCTGTCTTGTAATTTCTAACGTGGGTGCCCTAGCACAGCCTGCCCAGGAGCACCTCAGCACTGGTTGTATTGGAGATAACGACGATGACCTGGGAGTGAGCAAGCAGATTGCTGCACTGCTTCTGAGTAATTCCAGAAAATGTATGGCGTGTATGTCTCAGCAATCATGTGTGTGTGTGTGTGTGTGTGTGTGTGTGTGTGTGTGTGTGTGTGTGCGCACGCGCACTCGCGCCTGGTGGATGGCAAGATCTATCTCATAAGCAGAGAACTGATATGCAGACGTGTGCTGGCTCCCTAGATGACAGAAGCTGGGAAACCCATACCAGGCCAGGGCCTCATCAGTGTGGTGGCCCTGTGTGTCAGTCAGTTGTGGCATGGTCTTGTGGCCCTGAAAAGTGTTCCTTGTCATTCTCATACCTTCCAAACGAAGAAGCTTCCAAAATAGTTACCTATTTGTTTCAAATGTTGTATGATAATATAGTGTTATATTGGTAAAATGATAAGTTATCTGAAGGTTGTGTTTAGGTTCATCCTAGGAAACCAGGACACAGGCTGGTTTGTTGGGTTGTCCCTGTTCCCTTCTTAACCCTGCCTCCTATCGAGACCTTGAAAGGTTTAAATGCTTCATTTGCTCATAAAGGCTTGATTGAGACGGAGAAGCCGCTTTGAAAGGTTGCTGCTTGCTCTAGATTCTGCTTGCTCTGAATTTCCTTTATTAATTAGAGCTCCAATGAATTCTATAAACTGCTAAACTTAGAACAGTAAAAAAAAAATGACATTAAAATTGGGACCATTTCATTTCCCAGAGGGGAACATTGGATGTGGGATTTCATGCTCTCTGTCCAGTACCTGTTTTGAGGTGACCCCCCCCACATTCCTCCTCTCCTTCCTTCCCTCCAGTTTCTTTCCTTCAATGTCCCATAGCCCTCTCTTGTCTTCCAGTGAAATATTTTTGTGCTCTGGCTTTATTTTTGCTGTTGGAAGGGCTATTCCTGGGATGATAATGTTGTGACTCAGGATTCTAGAGAATTTCTTGTCATTCGTCATTTGTCTTTCTTCTAACAACTTGCCTAAATAGTCTCGCAGGTTTTTGATTAGAATTCTGAAGGACCCAATGAAAGTCACTCTGGGCTTGGGGCCACATGTGGCCTTCTTTACTTGGCTGGATGACTAGGTGTTAAAGTTGAGGCCCTGGCAGCCTAATCTGAAAAAAGCCACACGGTAGGTGGGACGGTTGGTGTGTTGCCCTGTGCTCTGTCCCGCTGCTGTGTCGTCTTTTGGGAGCTGTAAGAGATGGGGACCACCAAGCAGGGACTGCATCTGGGAAGGGCTGCAGGGTCGCCAGGAGCGCTGCCCTCCTGAGTGATTAGCAGCATGTGGCCATGAGGAAGGGACCTCTAAAAATAGCTGCTGAACAGTCAGGTCGAGTTTCAGCTCTGGAGCCCTTGGCCGGGACTGGCAGTGCAGTTCTGGCAGGAAAGGGCAAGCTGGGTGGCCCATACCTCCTAGGAGCACCTTAGTTTTGTCCTTTCAGTGTGTTTTATGCACGGATTGAAGAAATCAGAATGGCTGAAGATAAAGGTATATGTCTATTGTTTGGATCGAAAGGGGGTTTAGAACTAGCTGACGTCATTCTTATTTTCAGAGGGGCTCTGTTCAGGCGTTTTTGGCTAAGTGCTTTGTGCCTCCTGCATTGTCTTTCCTTAATTTCTGGAGCTGTCGGCTTTTCACAGTGGCTGGGTTTTTATGGCATAATCCGTCTTTAGTCTGAATAGGTTTTGCTCTCCTAACTTAGACTGTCAATATATTCTGCTACCACAAATCACATTTTATAAGCTTCTAGAGTCTGATATGTCTGTCACAACGGACCTAAAGAATTGTGTGTTCAGATTTCTTGTAAAAATATGAGAAAGAAGGGATATGTAAGTCTCATATTAGTGAGCATGCTTGGTTCGAGCAGCCTTACCTTATATGGAAATTGACCTACTTCATGTGAAGCAGAGGGTAAATGAAAAACAAAATAGAAGACACTAGAATTTTGTTTCTTAAATTGACGCTTTCATTTCCTTAATGTGCTGAATTTGCTTTTTTCGTGTGTATCTTTTTTTGTTGTTATAAGCAAAGATTGTCTTTTTGGTAGTGTAAAACATATGCATCAGGTAGGTATATTGAGACTCCATAGAAGGAACTGTTGTTTTAAGACTTTAAATGCTCGGTTTAGTACCAGGGTGAATACCCAGCATAATGCCCACTAACAGTTATCAGCGAATGGCTTGTAGTTTACTTAATGGCAAGTGAGTCACTAGCCAGCATGCAGTGGCCTTTTGTCCCTAGCCCGTTTGGTAGAGTCTTTTCTTCTGACTGTTGGGACTGATGCCGCGTGATAATGTTCTGTCCCCACTGTGCGGGAACATTTCCTCATGCGGACATCATTTTGATGAGGCAGCATGGAAGACAGTGAAGGCCACTTCATTTTCATTTCAGAAGATGAGTTGCCATGTCCTTAACTCGAGGAAACCTCTTTGGTGACTGCGGTTTTTTGATCTGGAGCCAGAAAACAGACGATCTACTTAGATTTATTTTGATCTAAGAAAATAGTATCACGTGCTGGACACCCTTCCAGAATATTTTTTGTAATAATGTCTGGTTTTGAATTTGTTTGTGGAGTTTAACACCCTTGGGAAAGGTTTGCTGTACCACACTTCCTTCACTTGAGTCAGGAAAACCGATCTGCCCCTGGGGACTAGGCACAGCACATTTACAAAGGGACAGGTCTAGCACATGGCGCATGTTCCAGAAAGGGGCTCCTAAGAGACGTCTGGGTCCTTAGGTCCTGCTTAGTTTTCTCCATGAGCACACTCAAAGGAAAGACAATTCGGTGCTTTTAGCCTTTATGGAACTAACAAGTATTAATAGTAATGAGGTTAATGATGCTACAGTGTTACAGAGTTTGACAGTGTAAAGGAATAAAGTATTTTTAACAGTTTGCTATTTTAGTTAACGAGGAACATTAGAAAAGATGATGACTGTGGCCATGTTCAAGAGCCGATAAGACAAGAACCCAGTTTATTGTAGTTTTATCATTTATTTTAAATGAAAGTTTAATTTGAGATATGTTTCACTTTTTCAAAAGATTTATTTTTGTTTTTATTTGTGGGTGTGTGCACATGAGTTCAGATTCGCATAGGGACATTGGATTCCTTTGGGGCTGGAGTAAGGTTGTAAGCCACTGATGTGGGTGCTGGGAACTGAATCCAAGAGTAGTAGACACTCTCGATCACAGAGCCATCTCTCCAGCACGTATGCATTTGTATGTTATATAAAAGTAAGATGGGCTGGAGAGATGGCTCAGAGGTAAAGAGCACCGGCTGCCCTTCCAGTGGTCCTGAGTTCAATTTCCAGCAACCACATGGTGACTCACAACCATCTGTAATCTTCATTCATACATGCCCTCTTCTGACATGTATGTATACATAATAAATAAATAAATCCTTTAAAAAAAGTAAGAAAATTTTTTTCCTCCCCTGTATGTATAGCTTAGGAAAATGTTTTCATGTTTATAAAAGAAGTGAGCTAAATCCCAAACACTGCTACCGAGTTTGTGGTACCCTCCTGGCCCAAAGAAGTTAGCTATCTTGCCCCTTATTTTGAAAATTTCCAGCGACAACTTATTTTGTATTATTTTAATGATTTGTGTGATTGCTCATGACATATAAACATACAGGAAACCATGTTCCCCAACAATAAAATGTCCTCTTCCAGAGGACCTGGGTTTGGTTTCAGCACCCACATGGTGGCCCACAGCTCCAGTTCTAGTGGATCTGATGCCCTCTTCTGACCTTCGCAAGGTCCAAGCACTCAGGTGATGAACAGTGTACGTGCAGGCAAAATATCCACACATAAAATAAGTCTAAAGAAAGAATTTCTTTTTAACATATACACTTTCAGATTTCTTTTCTTTCTGAGCAATGCATTGGAAGTGTGTGTGGAGGCAAAAGGCAGGTTCTGAGTAAGCTGATGGAGGTGGGGGTCATGGGGGTTAACCCTCATTAGACACAGAGCTTAGCACTGCAGAGCTCATCTTCTGAGTTTTGCCTAATGTGCAAGGCTGATGTGGACAAATGCCTGCCTCTTTCTCCTGTACCAGACGAAGACTCCGTCCCCAAGAAGTCAGTGGTTCTGAGGCAGGTAGTGCCCCATGTAAGGGATATTTGGGATATATGGGGGGTCTGCCTCCCTTGGGGCTGGGGGAACGGGCACGACAGATGACACACGAGGGGCAGCCACACAGAACGAACAATGTCCCGCTAAAGTGTCTAGAAACACCTTCTGCAGAAAGATAGGCAAGTTGCCACAAGGGTCACATGTTGTGATGCCTGTGACAGCACGGTGGGGAGAAACCACCATGCCAGGTAGTGTTGTGCTGTGTGGTAGCATGGAGAAAAGTTTCCTCCTCCAACATGGCATTTGGAGGTGTCAAGTATTAAGTATATTTACTTGTAGCTGTGGAATATAACATCCTTCTTCTAAAGATAAATTTGCACAGTGCTTACTTCTTAAACAGTATGGACTTTTATAGCTGGCCGTGGCTTTCATGAATTCTGTTTACTTTGACTATGAGAAGACGATTTCTCAGAGGCGTTCACGCATAGCAACACATGATAAATGACAGTTGAACACAAGTTTACAGAACTGTTTCCTGCATTAGGGCCAGTTGGCAGGCCCATTTCCTGCCTCCCCACGCCCACGCCCCGCTGGATCTCCTGAAGGAGGAGGTGGAATGGTGCTGTATTGCATCTTGTGCCTGTGATTTACGTCTCTGTGCTTTCTCTCCTTACTCATCTTTCCGCAATATTGAATCATTTTGGAGGGATTTATTTTCTTCTGTGGCAGTTAACACAGGTTAGGGTGGTCTACTATATAAATAGGATGTGAAATAGAATCCATCTGCATCTCTGATTTCATTAAGAGTTGGCATGCACTGCACTTCAAAGGCTGTCAGCTGCATTGTTGACTGTGCATTACTGTGGGTTGGCAAGAGACTACTCCATAAGGAAATAGCCACCCACTAGCACCAGGAAATGGCAGCATCCCGTGAAGGAGCTGGAAGGTTCCAGAGGGCACCGTGAAGATCAGCATTAACTGTTAAGGGATCAGGGAGTCTTGCAGCAAAGAAAGCAACAGGGATGGAAGGCAAAACAGAATATGTCTGTCCCAGTGTCCGTGAGACTTGCTAAAGACTTAGACTGCTGTATTAAAATGAAAGCTGAAAGGCCTTGACTAGTTGGAAACTTAAATTTTTGGACAGTGCATGGAAACAGTGAGAAATATCAAACTGGGGCCAGTATTTTCCTTGGTACAGGAAGGCAAGAACATGAAGTTTTAGTTGTGTTTATGCCATACCAGTGTCTGCTACTTAGCACAGGCAGGGCACATGTGACCATTTCTACATAAAAGTGTTCCCACGAGGACTGTTTGACAAAGGGCTTGGAAGGAATGTATATGTTCTGTCATCATATTAAAAAAACAAAACAAAACAATAGCTCATCAGGAGTTTACTTCTGCTCAAAATTATGAGTATTTAAATCTGGTAATTGAGTTTGAGTAGAAAGTTTGTTGTGTTCAAAGTCATTATTTTGTGTAATGCGCGGTGAGAATTGAAGTAAAACCCGTTTCTAAAGTGATTTGTCAAATTACTGTTACAATAAGTGAGTGGGAAAGATGGCATTCAGCCAAGTGTTTCTTCTTCTGTGCTGGCACCTCAAATTTTCCTTTCTCCAAACAGAGGCAAAGCACGGAGGACACAAGAACGGGAGGAGAGGAGGGATTTCCGGAGGCTCCTTCTTCACTTGGTTCATGGTCATTGCACTGCTGGGCGTCTGGACATCTGTGGCCGTCGTGTGGTTTGACCTTGTTGATTATGAGGAAGTTCTAGGTAAGAATTAGGCTCAATCTCTCTAGCGAGTTTGCAAGAAGTGGTAGTCCCTGGTACTCTGCATGGCTTGTTATTACCTCTCTGGTATTGCTACTGGCTGTAGCTTTCCATTAATTCTTGATAAATTGAAAGAAAAGGGCGCATTGCTAGGGCTGCCTGGGAGGAGTGGCCTTAACTGTGGCGATTTCTGTGTCGGCTCTCTGTGTATTGTGGTGTATGGAAGCTTCCATCAAACAATTTTTTTAGATTATTTTCACTATTTTCCATACTGTATATTTTTGATTCACTTTTGTTATGAGTTTTAAAAATTCTAGACCATGAACCACCTCCTATAGTGGGCCCACGTAGCACCTCATTCCATGGCCCAGGCTGGTCTGCACCCTATAGTGAATCTCCTGCCGTGCCTTCCAGTGTTAGGGTTATAGAAGTGAGCTGCAATGGTGGACTTGTAAAAACCTTCCTTTAGCAAGGGTTTACAAGGACACGTGCCACGTCTGTTGAGACCGGAGTGTGTGTGCACATGGATACATGGGTGCTAAGGTAGCTGATCCACTGGTCCTGTGGGCAGCTGGGGTGCCTCTGTGCTCTTTAAGGGAGTTCCTGGGGGTACTTCTAATAGTGTCTCACTTCCTTCTGCTTTTCCCCTTTTCTTCACATACTCACTAAAGTTTTAAACTTTTTATTTATGTACCTCTGTGAGTGTACGCTGTGTGTGTGTGTATGTGTGTCTGTGTGTGTGTATGTGTTTGTGTGTATGTGTGTGTGTGTGTGTGTGTGTATGTGTGCATGTGTGTGTACCCACAGATGTCAGAATTGGGCAAAGGATCTCTTGGAGCTGGATTTATGGGTGGTTATTAGCCACCCGATCTGGATGCTTGGAAATGAACTTGGGTTTTCTGAAAGAGCAGAAAGCACTTTTAGACAATGAGCCATCTCTCTAGCCACACTGAAGTTTTAAAAAATGATATGTCTTATATGAACCATTTTTCATTTTATCTTTCTTAAAAATGGAGAGAAGTGACGTAAGTTAAATATTGCAAACATTTGAAAGTCTACAGTTCATTGGTTTTTAATATATCCATCATTTTGCACCATCATCATCTAATTTCAGAATGTGTCTATTACCCAGTCTTCTCCAGACATTCACTCTTCCCTCACCATTTTGACTTTCTGGGGTTATTTAGGGTGTTCTGAGTATAGCATATACATGCGTGTGGCCTTTTGAATTGCCCTGCCTATGCTTGGCATCATTATATGTGTAAGGTTCAGAGTAATACTCGATTATACATATGTACCATACTCTGCTTATCTAGTAGTCATTGATGAACATCATTTGTTGGCCTCTTTCTTTAATAATGCAATTAAGGACATGGACTGGTCCTGTAAGAGCAATACACATTTGTTACTGTTGTGTTGAAGACCCACCCACTGCCATGACACCCCTCGTGCCTGTCATAGTTCGCTGCCATCTTCTTTAGGGGAGAGGGGAACAGTGAATATATGATCTGTCACTCACTGATGGTTTTCTCTCTTGCTACCTTAAGGGAAGTGTCTCCAAAGAGATGAATAAGGGAAAAGAATTTTAGCTTGGCGTAAGCAAAAACTATGACTTCATTAACTTACAGTGCCATGTTGCTGGGTAATGTGTGTACCTTTAATGATACATAACATCTTCGTGTTTTTGCATGCATGCAGCCAAAGCAAAGGACTTCCGTTATAACTTATCAGAGGTACTTCAAGGTAGGCTACCGGAGATGCATTTTAAGTGTACTGCATCTGTCTCTAAGACCTCATCCTTATTCTATTAATTTAGACATCTATCAAGAATGTAAGTCGCAGGACCAGCTCCCCTTGGAAGGCTCTCGGGAAGGGTGTGCCTTTCTGTTTTTACAATGGTATTAAAGTACTTCATGACTTACTGGCTATCACTTTCATTTCCTTAGTGGAAGGTTAAGGTCTTCAGCCCACATTCTTATGGTTTTCTTGTGCATGCACTGAGCAGACTTTTGTATAGCAAAATCGGAGCCATAGTCCTAAGAATTTTTGTTCTGTACCAAAATTCCTGTCTATCCCTAGATAATCCTTTAATGTACTTTGAAGGAAAGAACTGGAATCAGTATTTATTGCCAACTTTTTCATAAGAATGCTGTAGTTTTGCTTTTAAAATACTGCTGTGCACTATGTTTTTTCCCATAGGCTTTGTCCAATAGTGAATTTTAAACCATGTTGATTTTGGAATGTTTTTGTAGGGTGTGGTCTGTAGTAGCAGCCTTATAGACAGCACCCTGAAAGCGTTAGCCGAGCACATCAGTGCTGAGCAAGGCTGAGTGAGCCTTCCTTCTCACTGTTTTCTCTTTTAAGCTTTCCCCTTTTTGCTATAAGTGATGGATGCCCAGTGTCCAGGCCATTTTTAAGTGGGTGACCATCCATTTCGCCCTTGTCATTTCAGGAAGCCTCCAGTTTTATGTGCTTTACTTTCAGGACAGCCCCACCCCCTTAAGCTGATGCATGCTTTTTTGTTGTAATCTGTTGTTAAGGATCAAACAATCAGTCCTTTACTGCATAAAGTAGTTATGCTCTTTGTTGATTTGTTTATATTTTATCTTTATTTGGAGCTTAGGTTGCATTCATTGTTGAAAGTTAGGTGATGTTTTACATCTTAGAAACATATATTATGTGATTGTTTGACTTTTAGAGATGGGTCGATTTTTTTTATATATGTGCTAATTTTTATGTAAATGTTTTGAAGAGAATAATCAAATTATTGTGAAGTGATGAGATTAGAATATTCTCGAATCTTTAGGGAAATTATCCTGTCACTCGTATGTTAGAATGTCTTAGCTGCACACTTCTTGAATCTGTAGGTGATCCACCCGTGGGTTTCATGATGTATTCCTATGGTTCTGCTTTGCAGGAGTAAAAGGAGGGGAAAAGTAACACTTCTGGTGTCTAGCGACAGTGAGAGATGGCTCATTACTAAACTTGTTTTCCTTTTCTTCCTGTGTCTATCATTTCTCTCCTGTTGTAGGAAAACTAGGAGTCTACGATGCAGACGGTGATGGAGACTTCGATGTGGGTGATGCCAAAGTTTTGTTAGGTAAGCACATTGTTTTCTTCCTTTTCATTAGAAGGGCTAGAGACTGAAGTCAAAGGAATATTTCTAATATTCCTTAATGTTAGTTTTAGTAAATTACGTATAGTAAAGTATTATAATAATAAACTCATTATAACTGGTAATTATCCACAGCAACTGTTGCTTTGTGGATGTTGTTTTTCAACTCACTATTTCATTTTGTTGATATATTAAATGGGCACTTCTCCATTTTGACTTTTTAAGTCACTTTGGTAAGGAAGTGAGCAAGTAGTTAGTTCTTACACATTATTTTTTAATAATTATGGCTCCACCTGTGTTTTCAGATTTAAACATTTCATAGTTTGAACTTAATGTTCAGAGACATAGATAATGTCCTCGTGTGTTTTCAAATGAGGAACAATTTCTTAAAAGCATCATTTAGTATAATTTATTCTGACTTTATGATGTAAATTTCTCCATGCAGATACTGATTAGGGCCAGCTCTGCTTTCCCTTCATAGTAAGACCAGATCAGGGCAGTGTGCTCAATGTAATAAGACCACAGATGAAAGATTTTTTAAAATAAAACCATGACAGTAAATGTCTTTATTGTCTTATTTGTCTATAAAATTTTACATTAATTAAATATGAACTAGTGGTCTTTAATCATGTTTCCTTTTTTTTTTTTTTTGTGGTAGGCATGGGCTCCTCTCTGTCTTTGTAATTACATTACCAGCTAGGTGTTTCTTAAAATAAAGATTGGTCTTTCTTCATTGTTTGAAAATAGTGTCTTAATAGAAAGGATAGTGCTGATTCAGATATGCAGGTTTTGTGTCATGTAGCCTGTTATTTCTGGTTTTGAGCAGCTCGTTTCCTTTTTCTGACTATGAAACAATGTGCACTAAAGCTTCATATAAATCATTTAGCAGAGCAGTAGCTGTGGCCTGACATTACCTGTGCACTGAGCTTCACAGCCTGGTACGTAAACCGCTCTGTGAATTTACGCTCTTGAAGAATAGAAAGATGCGGTAGCAGTTTAGCAGCTTCGCACAGTTAGACGTCACTGCCTTCTCAAACAGCTCTGAGCATGAGTGTTTATGGTCACTCAGGCCTCTCTGCTGTGTGTGCCTCAAGCACAGCGGAGTTAGTGTTTGCTACTTCCCGTGGCACAACCACTCTACGGGTTTTACATCTCTTGATTTAATGGCTTTCTTGCCATAATTTTGTCATTTTAGATTTAAATCAGTTTCAGTACATACATGAAATTCTCAGACGACCGTAGTTTTAGGCATGGGAAAGAAATAACATCATGCACAATGTAATATGTCAGGGTGATGGTATTTTTTTGCCATAAGTGGTCTCATTGGTCCAAGATAATACTTTAAATGAATTCTGAATCATGAAGCTTTTAAAGGCTAATGTCATATGAACCCTGTTGTATTATTTTCTTTTTTTAGTATTGGTAATTTTAGAGTGTTTTGTATTTTAAACTGTAGTATAAAAATTACATATAAACACAGATACACGCGCGCACACACACACACACACACACACTGAAATTATAGCCCCAAAGTCTATACTGCCTCAGTGATTGCCTGTACAGTTAGGATAGTCATTTGGAATAGAAACTGTGTGGCTACACATGGGATTTTACACTTTCAAAATTGGCTATATTTTGTGTACTTAACCACCACCCAAAATGAAAAATCCATAATGGCGTCATAAGTAGAAAATCAACTTTTGGATTCTAAGATATTATTCTAAGGGTTTTTTTTGTTGTTGTTGTTGTTTTTTGTTTTAACCACTTTAAGATGTTAGTTAACTTTAACTCTGAGAATAGCCGTTTGCAGGTTGCCAGAAATGCTGTGAGCAGCTCTGTTTGTTCTTTTCATTAGGCTTGTGTGTCAGGAGGTAGATCGGGGGAGGAGGGACGACCACCTACTGAAGCAGTTCTATGTACAGGTCTCCATTCTTACTTAGCTTATGACTTTAATACAGATTCGCTGCCAGGCCTGTTGTCACCTATCACCACCCAGTGCGAGGTGGTTATTCTCTGCCCCAGAACAACTTTCGCTCTGCTTGGCTTGGGTGACATGGGTTCTTTTCTCACACATGAGGGAACTGAAGTCATCTGTGCCGAGTGATGGGGGAGCAGTTAGAGAGCACGAACGCACGCACCGCTAAGTCAGCCCCCGCTCTCCTTCCTATTGGGCTGGTACCTTGATCCCTAAGAGTATAGTTAGATTAAGGCAGGAAACCAAGGTTAGGAAGGAGGGAGGGGGACAGAGATTACGGAGAGGCACACAAATGTATGTCTTAAACTTTCATGAACTTAGCATTTATTTCATACCCGCCATTTGAAATCTAAATCTAAGCCATACTAATTTGTGGAAAGTCTACATACATGTTGCTTTCCTTTGACATTTTAAGCCCCCCCACCCCATGAATTATTAATATAAAGGTATGAGTAAATCAAGACCAATAGTCGTTACTGATTTTACTAATTCTATGTCTCCTGGCACACTTTGCAAATATCCAGATCCTGCCCTTGGATATAGAATATCCCATTGTTGAGGTCAAATTGTTTAAAATGCAGGCGGTTTGGGTTTCCGTTTGCTAATGAAATCTACATGCACATATGTGTGCAATGACAATTATAAAGAGGCAATGAGTTTGAAAGACAGCAAGGAGGTGGGGCAGCAATGGGAGGGCTTGGAGGGAAGACAGAGAAGGGAAAAATAATGCAGTTGTATCTTAATCTCAAAAAAAAGAAAAGAAAAGAGTGTTTCTCACATACTGTCAGTAGGATATAGTCCCAGGACTTAGTGCTGAGAGTAATTTCTGTAGTAGCCTCACCCAAGGGTGCACACGGGCCCCTTCGTCCTACAACTAGCACCTAGGTGATCCTTATCAGGGCTGGTGCAGTGCTAAGTGCAGCTAGGAAAGAAATATGAGGCCCTAGTGTGGAGCATGGAGCTCATCTAGCATGAAATGCACACTCACTGTGTGTTTGTGTGTGTGTGTGTGTGTGTGTGTGTGTGTGTGTGTGTGGTGGTGGTGGTGGTGGTGGTGGTGGGGTGCGACCCTTAGGTTCCGAGGAATTACATGCCCAGAATAACGTTTCTCTCTAGACTGGTATTCCTGTTTTAAGAACTACAGATGCAGCACTGTAATTGAGGAAACCTCATACACAAACCTGAGGGCCTGAGTTTGGATCCTTCAGGATATGGAGACAGGAAAATCCCTCGGGGCTTGCTGTCTGGCTCCTCTAGCCAGATCATTAGTCTCCTTGTTTAGTGTGAGGCCCTGTGGTGGGTCTGAATCTACCTGGACTCCCACCTCCAGTGCAAAATCATGGTGAACCTCAGGGCCTCCAGGACTCAGTACCGGGTGGTGAAGAAGATGCTTGACCACCGCATATATACACAGAGAAGTGTGTGCATGCAGTCAGACACACACACACACACACACACACACATACACATACACACACACACACTGTCCAAATGTTTGTTGCTCAGTTCCACCTGCCATACTGAAGCACAGAGACGCAGTAATGTGAAACACTTAGAGTCCATGGGAAAAGCAAAGAAAACAAGGGTTCTCTCTGAATACACAGTGGCGGGATTTCAGATGGGGAAAAGACTCGTTCTCACAGTTCTTGGTGGAAATGCAGATCTTTGCTCATAGCATTTGGAGGCTTAAGTTCAACGAAAACACCTGGAGTTTGTCAAAGAATCATTAAATACCAGCTGCAACTGTGTCGCCCCCCCCCCCCGCCACACACACTAACGTGGAAACTGCCAGGGTCTAGTTCTTCTGCTGGCAGTGCACAGATGTCAGTGGATTCTTCCTGACTTCAGCTAGCCAGCATTCTGCTGTCTCTTGTGTCTGTCCAGTTGTGCTCTACGAAGAAGCCGTGTGCTGTAAAGCCGGGGTGAGCCCGCTTTGGTTACAGGGGGACAGGCTCCCAGGTCCTGAGTTTCATACTCTTCCTGCTGTATCTGCCATCTGCTTTTCTTCCTCAAACTGCTGGGCTGTTCAGTGTGTCGTGCATGGATTTGTTATCTCCAGGGTCTTCCCCCTGGTCATTTCCCCACTGGAGAAAACCATGAGGATTGACATCTGGATTTCTTCTACTCGGGGCCCCGTCTGGCAGCAGGGCTTAGAAAACTGCACACATCAAGAGTCTTTGCTCTCATGGGCCAGGGGAAGAGGAGTTAGGGATGTCTCTGCTGCAGCTGGCGTAGGCAGGAGGAGAGGGTTATCAGCAGCTGGTTTTAACTACCAAGCAGATTTACAGAGCCATGAGTCAATTGGAAGAGTGTTGCACCACTCCGCAGTTTAGGTGTTCGGCATGAAGTCCACATCTGAGTGGGTACTCTGTGGACTGTAATCCTGGTGGCTTGCTTGCCCAGAGCATCTGCAGTTTACTCCAGGGTGGATGGTCATCGCTGAGCAATTTGGAGGTTTGTTCTCCATGTCACTTCTGTTCATTCTTCCTATCACTGTCTGCAGAGTTTGGTGGCACATTTTGCCAGTTTTCCCACCCAAGATTCTGGTGGGAAAGAGGCCAAACTGCCGATGAGCTGGGAGGAGCATGAGTTGGTGGGTGGGTGGAGACTTGGTTTAGAGATGTGCTTCTCAATCGATTTCTTTATTTTCTGTGTTAACCTTTCTGTAGATCTGTGACCGCAATGCACCTCCCTTTTAAGATCGCTCTGCCTAAGCTTAACTTTTTTCCACCTAACTGCTCTCCCTGTTTTCTCTTTCCTTCTCCCTTTATTCTTATGTAGGCCTGACCAAAGATGGCAGTAATGAAAATATTGATTCTCTTGAGGAAGTCCTTAATATTTTAGCCGAGGAGAGTTCAGATTGGTTTTATGGTTTCCTCTCCTTTCTCTATGATGTAATGACTCCCTTTGAGATGCTAGACGAAGAAGAAGAAGAGGAGGAGAGCAAAGCGGCAGATGGTGTTGATGGTACGTCGCAGAGCGAAGGGGTTCAGGGAAAGACCTGTGTCATTTTGGATTTGCATAACCAGTAACTTTGGTTCAGGGACACGAGTCACCGGGTTGTAAAGTGGAGCAGCCCCTCCTCCCTCTTTGCTTATGCAGGGCTCAACATGCGGCGGGGCAGTTGTGACTTCATGATACATGTCAACCGTGTGCTCCTGCCCAGTGCAGCCACTTAGCTAGTCCCTCGCTTGGCTCCCTCCACGCCTAGAAAGGAAGTGGCGCTCCTCACCCTAGACTGTTCACGAAGTGCACTGGAAATGTTGTTCTCGGTTGTGTAATTGGTTTCTGTATCATTTTGTTTCAACTTATGTATTCACTAAACTCAACTGGAAATTGTGTTGTATTTAACCCTTGACTCTGTCTTTCTAACACTCAATGACAACTCTAATAATGGGAGTGATTCTAAAGCTCTTCCTGGCATGACTAATAAGTTACACGCTTCTCTGTTGATCTTTAACTGGCCTGCTGTGTAGTGATGGCTCTCTAAGAAGCCGGTACCTTTTAATCTGTAATTTGTTCAGGTTAATTGACTTGTGATAAAAGTTCCTGAAAACTTATTAAAGTTCTGTATTAATGGTGCTTTTGATATCATTTGAAAATAATCCCATGTTTTTGTCTAAGGGTAGTGAAGTTTCTGGATTTAGATACTAACAGGTCTCAATGTGTCTATTTCTGAAATCAGAGTTTCTTGTAGATTTCATTTTCAAATATGCATCTAGAGAGGGTAATTTGCAATATTTTTACATAAGTGTATTATAAAAGAGAGAAAGTATGAATGAGCATCTTGCATAATGTTGTACATATTAAAACTATCCTGAATTAGTCTTTTTCCATTTTTTTCTTTTGTTAACTTATTAGTTGTTGATTTCAGCTAATAAGGGTTAGGTATAATATAGTGCTTAAATTCATAAATTAAGTTTATCAAGGAATGTAGCAATAGATTTGACTTGGTTTGTAAAAAGTGTTGCTGCAGAAGCAGTTATTAGCTGCACATGGATCCATTGATGGAAAAGATCTCACTAGTTTCCGCTGTGACTTCTCTCACACCTGGTATAACATGGCACCTGAGAGATTTATCCTTGCTGCTCTTTGAAGGACTGTCAGGATGTTTACTTCCCTTTGAGAGTCTCTAAAAGTTTGCTCAGCTTTGGGTCATCATGCATTTTAAGCTAGAATACACTGGTGTTTTAGACAGTTTAGGTATCGTTTTCAAATATTCTTTTTTTTCCTGTATTTACTTTTTATTCCCTCTGGGGATAATGTGGCCACATTCTCTCATGGTTATGCCATGTGGCTACAGCACAGGTCCTGAAATCAGGACGCAGGGATTTGCTCTCTCCAACAGCATCTACTTTTACATGTGGTTCCATGTGCCCCTCATGGACCAGGATTTCTCAAAGCTTAAATGGTTGACTAGGTTTTCTCATTCCTGTGCTCGAGCAGAACATGTTACTGTGGTAGTGTGCCTTGGTCCGAAGCATCTGGTACTCAAGCATACAAACACTTCAACTAAGCTCTCGGCAGAGTAGTAAAGGAGTGTTTTTTAATAATTTTCCTCGGTTATTGTAGTCTTCTTCAAGCCCATGTCTTAATCCACTTTGAATGGGAACACTGTAAAATAATCAAACGTTATTAGTTTAAAATTTGCAGTCTTAGGTCCTGCACTTAATAAAAGTCACTGATTCAGATGGCCAACAAATGGTTTTCAAAGCAATTCTGCTCCTGTGTCGTGACTACTAACTATGGATGGTGTTTCGGCCAGAAGTAAATAATTCAGTTTCTGTGTTAAAAATGTTTGTAACTAACTTCTCATCGGGTTTTGCATTCTCATGATACTAATGCACAGTGTATGTACAGAAATTAATTATGCCCATTTTCCCAATTGAAAAAAAAGTGTGTGACATGGTTATGCCCTGACAATTTAATACTCACCTTTGTTCAGTGCGTTCAAGAACCTTCAGTGATGTTAATACAGGCGGCCAGTGAACCCCTTGCTTCTGTGACTTCCTTCAACTTGTATCTAAGGCTCTCGTGTGTACGTGTGCGTATGATAAAGAATAAAGTTACTAGCAAAAATGTGGTCTAAAGCAAAACTAACTTCTCAAGTGTTATTGATTACATATCTCTAAGTTGTGAGTTTTCTAAGGTTTTATTTGGTAATTATGTTTCATGAAGATAACTTTCTTAGTTCGTGTCTTCTCAAACTTATGGGCTGACTTCGAAAGGCAACTTTGCATTCTGCATATTGGAGCGTTTATTTAGTAACAGAGATGTAAATTACTGTATGAACTCTGCCTTTTCAGTTCTGATTACCTGAAACAGTGGCTTGTGCTGTTCGGCCATTGTAACATTGGCTCCCCTAACCGGCTGTCCTTCCTGCTCAGGTGCTTGGCCACTTTCCTGTGGAAAAGGCTCTGGTCTCCAGTTCAGTTACAGCAGGGGGCGGGTCAGGGGAGCCAGACATGCTGTGCCATTCTTTGGCTACCTTCTGCCCTGTTTTCTCCCTGGGATGAATGAAGTTCCTGCATGGGCGTTTCCCAGGCGCTGACCTTACTAACTGGGAAGCAGAAGCATGGCTGCCTGTGTACTGCCTGCGTGGATCCCGTGCGGCACGGGATGGAGTGCTGGCTGGTCCCGCCTGAGTCTCTCTACACATTGTCCCTGCCTTGCACAGACCTTCCCTGACATGTAAGAAAAGCCTTTTCTGTGCCCGAACCCTGGTTGGCTTGTGTTTCTCCTAGTTATTCCGACTGCCGTGTTTCCTCAGCTCTCTTAATATTGGCAGCTTTGCAGAACCGTGGGAGCCGATACAGGCACATCCATCCCTCCTGCTTGTCTCATTGCTGGGCAGTGTCATGGGGATTGGTATTCGCCACCCTTTCTTAAGGTGCTGGCTCTGTAAAATGTAAAACAAGCTGTCTGTGGTGTGGGCTGTGGAATCTCCTTTAATGATGATGCAAATTGGAGCCCTAAACAAGGAATTCGTTGACTGTGTTCATACACTGCTTGATAGGACCAGCACGGCATATTCTTCTGATGTTCGCTAGACTGAGGACTACTTGAGCCTCGCGGGTGGGTCTTCAGCTCTATTTGATGCTTCATTGCCGAGTCCACCAATGACATCCGTTAGCATTACTCATTTGCTGATATCATTCCCGTGACTAGCATGGAAGGGCCTCTGGTGCTTCTATTATATATTCAAAACACTGAAGGTTCTTTTCCGAAAGCAAGTAATAATGAAAGTTTTTCCTTTTCTACCCCCATTTGGTACCTTCTTCACCCAAGAGAAGTGGCATTTTGAAATCTCCTCAGTGGATCAGCAGTGGTCCACAGGTCCTCGGGTGGCCCTCTCCTGTCTCACTAGTGTGCATGAGTCTGCTTTCATCACTCACTGAGTTCTGTGTCTTGCCTCTTTCACTGTTCTACCAAGCTGTGGAGTTTACAGTTTTCCTCACTGGCAGATTTCTTCAGTAGTGTCTTTCATGGTTTTTTTTTTTTTTTTTTTTTTGAGACAGGGTTTCTCTGTGGCTTTGGCCTTGAACTCACAGAGATCTGCCTGCCTCTGCCTCCTGAGTGCTGGGATTAAAGGTGTGCGCCACCACCTTAAGAAGGAGGTTGATGCAGAGTCTCTGCATGCTTTTCACCAAGTGGGGCAGCCATATCGACTGACCCATTGGATCACACCTTAAAACGCTGCTTCCGTGTAGTCAGATTGGGAGTGGGTCTAGTGTTCCAGTGTCGGAAGGTGGAAGGTGAGAAACGGAGACTCCTGGTGATCTCTTCGGGGACCTCAGGAGGAAGGACAGGTATCTATAGCCTGAAGGGACTCCTTGGGTGTCTTAATAAAGCCAATGTCCTGTTTTCTGCATGTGTTACAACCAGGGATCCAACTGCTGACTTAGTCGTTCACACATTTGAATGTCATCGTGGACATTACATTTTGAAAATGTCCTTGTAGTAATGCTTCTGTGGCAGTTGCTAGAAGAGTGTAAATTAGACCATTCTCTCTAAATGAAGAATCTAAGACATTTTATTCTTTTTAAACTTCTGTTCAAGAACTCCCAGTCATTAGATGTGTTACCAACAATCATAAGCAATGGAGGACAAAGACTGATGTGGGGATGGGGGAGATGTGGACATCTTTCGTTGTTTTTCCGTTCTCTTAATGTGTCCATCTAGACAGCCTTAACTTACTCCAGGTGGCTTACTAGTAGCAAGAGGTTTTCTTTTCTGCTCTGATAAAGTTTTCTCAGCAGTGCTGGGAAATCATTTATTTTTCCTGTAGTAAATGGCCTTGTTGTCATATCTCTGATTGTTTAACAGAGCTCTCTTTGTCCCTGCATGCACTACCTTGGTAGGAAGGAGAGAAAAGGAGAAAGCGAAGGTGTGTCTGCTGCTGTGTCACACTGTGCTTCCACAGAAGCCTGAGGCAGTGCAAGCCACTGTCCTGGAACTCTGCTGACCAGGGGTTGTTGCTCACCTCCACCTCCCTGAGTAGTGCTGTAAGCATCCTCCCAGCTTCCCCNTCACCTCCACCTCCCTGAGTAGTGCTGTAAGCATCCTCCCAGCTTCCCCCTCCCATGGTCGCTATGCTCCTTCACCTCCACCTCCCTGAGTAGTGCTGTAAGCATCCTCCCAGCTTCCCCCTCCCATGGTTGCTATGCTCCTTCACCTCAACCTCCCTGAGTAGTGCTGTAAGCATCCTCCCAGCTTCCCCTTCCCATGGTCGCTATGCTTCTTTGTAAATGGCATTTTCTTTTCTGCTTTTTTTTTTTTTTTTCTGGTGGATCCTGGCTTTGGCTCCACTGAACCCATCATTAATATTTATTCTGTCTTAGAATGTTTTCCAAGCATTGCTTATTCTCCTTCTATATATGTTCTAAACCTGAGTTTCCTTAGTCTACCGCAGCCGACTCCCCACCATTCTTCCCCCAGTAGCTCAGCTGTTTTTTCTTCATAGCCACTTGTGCTTTATGTCACCATCTTCAGAGCACCCAGATATAGACAAATGCTTCCCACTGCCCCTCACTCTTTCTAATCTCAAGAACTGCCTGTTGTGTCACTTTTCCTGATTCCTCAGGGGAGATCCTCCTGGACAAGCTGGGTCTAGGTGTCGCCTTTCTTTCTCAGTGCCATTGTCTCTTCCAGGAAAATCAGCCTGAACAGGCTCAAGTGACAGAAACCAACATTTCATCTAGAAACCAAGTATGATAGTTGTCCTAATCTCTTCATTTAAAAAAAAAATCCTTCAAAGTCACGTGTGTGTGTGTGTGTGTGTGTGTGTCGTGTAGCTCAGAAAAAGGAGCTTAAATGAATGCTTGGCAATGTATGTTGTTACATCTGGATGGTTTCTTTCAACCTGAGGCCTTTCACCAAATCTAAAGTTTGAAGTGCACTGCTTTTTCTTACGGTTTTTCTGTCCTGATCCTAATCCAGCATTCTGGGTTGTTGGTGATGAAGATGGAACTCTGGCATTTCATCTGTGTAGCTCATCTGGGCTCTAATGAATGGGTATGGGGAATAGACTGTCTGATTGCCCCACCCCCTTACATTTTAGCGGGAGTCTGTGCTGCCATGGGAACAGTGCAGCGCTGGAAGAGGGCACACACAGTACTAGACCACAGACGCTACATTCTCATTTCCCTCAGACATTAGAAAGTGCTCACGTGTTTATAGGTTGGTGTTTCAGAAGTGGGTTTACTATTTTTTTCTGAATTAACTAAACTTGTTAGGCTGTGATCACCGGCCATATTTGTTACAGTGCTACACTGTTACTGATCATCTTTAAAAGAATCAAGTTCTGCCTTTGGAAATGAACTTTTATCTGAAGCTATTGCTCAGGTCACCTGGGAGTGACAGATACAGTCAGAGAGAAGTTAGCTAATCATACTTCTTCCCCATTCCTTCTCTCCTTCCCTCTCTTTCTCCCTCCCTTCTTTCTCTCCTTTACTTTTGAATGAAGCCAATGCCATGATATTTTCCTTTCCAGAATGATGAGAATAACATTACAGCTGTAATGAGTGACCATTCTCAGATGGGCTTATCTTGTTTGATGGACATAGTTGACTACAAGTAGAGAGGCGGGGGGAGGTTAAGAATGGGTGGATGTGAACAACAAAACCAAGATCGGAACACCTTATTCCAGAAGGGGAGTTCTGATTGGGTACTGTAGTTTTTAGAATGGGTAAACCTCATGGTTTAGAAGCTTCTATTTGGTTCTTCCCAGAGTTAGCTGTTGGGTAATCATTTGTAAACCCCTCCCCCTCCCATGGTCAGAACCGTGTCTCCTACTTGATACACCCAAGAAATGGATTGGCAGCTTAGAAAGCCACTTTAGGAAGCTTGCCGACATGTGCATAGAAATAATATTTATGTGAGTGGGAAACAGAGAAGGAAAATCTGCTGAGATGGAAGCACATCCCTGCTGGAAAAGGCTGCAGAGAGCACATGGTGCTGGTGCTTGGTAGGAAGAACCCGTAATCAGAACTGTGATTTTCCCAGGGTGAAAGGAGAAAGCAGTTGCAGCGTTTTTTTATTTAGAGTAACAAGTTCATCGGACTCACCTCTGCCTATGTAACTTTAAAACATTCAATTTTAAGTGATAGAGAAAAGCAATGCTTGTTCAAAACTGAAAATCCTGTTGTGGATGGCAGTGGCATTTCCATAGTGAAATGAGGACCCCAGTGCTTCACACAGATCGTCTGTGGCCTGCAGAGCGAACCTTGGCAGTGGCAAGAGAGACTTGACCTTTGTAGTTCCGATGCTAACTGGTCCAGAGGTCAGTTATCCTTCCTCTTAAGACTGTGTCTGTGACTGATGGTTCTTACTGCCTTTCGGGTGGTAAGGTTAAGTAATTTGTTTCATAGAAACATCGGTTTAAATTAATTTATAGGTACTGAATTCAAATTTCTTCAGCATTTTGTCTTCATAACCTCTCTTTATCTTGTAAATACCAACAGAAGGACCTGGTGGGTTAGCCAAGCGGAAAACTAAGGCTAAAGGTATTATTTTCTATTTTTCTCAAGCAGCCTCTAGTAAATTAAGTTCATGCTTAACGGTGCATGACGCTTTTCGTGGAAATGCAGATACAGTTAATAATGTTGCTTTTTGGTTTGGGCACTCCGAGTTATAAATAACATTTTGAAGACTGAATTAAAGACTTTTGCTTTCTCTAGCTAGCCTGAATTTTAATTAATTTCCTTTTGATGTTATCAGATCTTCCCAATAGCCTGTAGATGAAGTGTTTATCAATATAGCTGACTCTGTTTATTGGAATGTGCCTATTAAATTTATATATGCACATCTAGGCTTGCTGCCTAAAACCCTTCATGGTCTGAGTTTTTAAAATTACTGTATAATGACGACTCCATCAGCGATTGATTTAATTTCTCTGAAGACTATGAGGATACTGTCCTAAAATATAATAAAAGCTAGTGTGATCTAACACTTAAGCTAAATTGTTGGTGTAGAATTTGCTGTGTTTGTTTGATATTCTAATGCATTAAAATCGCTATACCTGTGTACTATTATATGTAGACTAACACTGCATTGTTACTGCCTGGATATCTTTACATGTAAGCTTTGATGTTCTTTAGGAAGATGGGCATGGAAGACATGCGTGATTTTCTTTAAACATCTTTGGACAGTTTTTGTGTTCAGGTGCTTAGCATATTTGTAAATTTTTTTCTGTTTAAGTCATTGATATGTAAGGCCTTTGCTATGGGATATGCAGGATTTTAAATTTCATTTTCAGTTTTAGGATGAGGAAATTTAGTTTTTAACATGTATCTCCACAAGATATTTTCCAAGAAGAAAATAATTTATATCATTTTATTTTCATGTAAGCAATGTTGAACTAAATTGCCAATAAGTTGCAATCTTACCTCCTGATCTATAACGACAATTTAAGCATTAAAGATTTAATTAAACAAAAATACAATACAGAATAAGGGCCAGAAAGCAGTGTGCAATGCAAGCATTTTGATATTTTGCCTTGCCATCTTTTGTTGTTCTACGAAGTGGGATGCAGACTTGCAGGTGGTTCTCTATGAATTTCAGTCTGTATTTTTACAGGAGTTCAGTGAGTTTTTGTTTAATTGGAACTCCACAGATTGTCAAGAGAGCTAATATCTTTTATGAACACCACACATCCAGAGTCCCTTGAATGGCTTTTGTGTGATACGAATTTTATACAAATTTGGTTAGGGCAAACATGTTTCACGTTTTATTATTTAGATCTTTCATTTTACTTGTGTCTTTTTGCTGCAGTCTGTAGCAAGAACATTTTGTAATTTTCTGATGAGAGTAGGAATGTGAGGCTTTTGCTAACTGCTCGGTTAAACTTTGAAAAGTCATTTTATGTGAGACTTGGAAATACCTGTACTTTCTAGTTAATTTCACTCATTCTCCATAAATCTCTAGAGGACATGTACATTGGCCTGTGTGGCTTTCCATATATTAACAGGGAAATGTATTTAAAGAAAGGAATACTGATTATATGAAGTTAGCTGTAAACATAAAAAAAAATCAGTTTGCTATTATAAATGTTACAGATAACAAATTTTAAAAATTACATATGTGGATTTTTTTTTGCTGCCAAGATTTAAATATTTAACTTATTTTTGCACCTTTTCCCTCAAGGTCTATAAACATAACTGTTAAGAATATGAAACTTTGTTCAAGCTAAAAATTTTAATTATCCTTGTATAAAAATATACTAAAGTTTGTTTTCATAGCACCTTTGTTCCTTATGACAGTATAGTGAGAAGTTAACTCTTAACTGCCCTTCTGGCTGGGTTCACTTTGTTAATGCTGCATGTCACACAAGCCAAACCATATTTGTAAGCTGGAAAAATAAGATGAGATATTCTCAGAGTTTCTTTCACAGCTAATATTTTATAGAGGTCTATATACCTTTTTGGAGAACATTTGACCCATTAGACTAATTTCTGAACGAGAGCATTCCAGTGTGGAGTGGACAGGGACAAGATGGTACTTAATCTCTAAGATGCCCATCTAGGATTTAAGAGGTGTCATCAGTAAACATTTTTTCCTTTGATTGGAAAACCTGAAAGCTAAAGAACCCAGCACAGAGGACCTTAAGAAGGAGAAAGAGAAGGTTGTGCCTAGCAAGAGTGAAGAGAGAACCAGTGGGAAGAAGAAGGAGGAGGACAGGAAGGGAAAGAAGGCCGACTCAGACACATCCTGGAAAGCATCTCCTAGAGGTAAGAAAGACAGAGAAGCAGAGAAAGCCAACCTAGACAGAAGTGCTAAGTCCAAGGAAAACTGGAAAAAAGGAGCAGAGACGAAGGCTCTTCCTAGTAAAGTGGCTTCCAGAGACAGAGGTGACAAGAAGGGAAGAAACTCTTCCGGGTCTGTTCACATACCAAAGGAAAGTAACCAGAAGAAAAAGAACTAAAAGCGAAAGAACTGCCATCACCACCCAATAGTGGGTGACATTAGTCACCACCCAACAGCGGGTGGCATCCTTCACTACCCTATAGCAGGTGACATCCTTCACCACCCTACAGCGGGGGACATCCTTCACCACCCTACAGTAGGTGACATTCGTCACCACCCAACAGCAGGTGACATCCTTCACCACCCTACAGTAGGTGACATCTGTCGCCACCTTACAGCAGGTGACATCTGTCATCACCTACAGCAGGTGACATACATCACCACCCAACAATGGGTGACATTCATCA
Source organism: Dicrostonyx torquatus (assembly GCA_028555095.1). Classification (NCBI taxonomy): domain Eukaryota; kingdom Metazoa; phylum Chordata; class Mammalia; order Rodentia; family Cricetidae; genus Dicrostonyx; species Dicrostonyx torquatus. The sequence goes on along the minus strand of JAQHUG010000249.1, from coordinate 1,322,065 downwards.
CCACCCTACAGCAGTGACATCCTTCACCACCCAACAGCAGGTGACCCAAACAACAGCGACATTCTTGACTCTAGTCTGCTGCTAAAGGGCAGAGAAGATCTGGAATTGCTCTGGTTGGGGAGGATGATACATATTAGCCACTCAATGTTTTTATTGGTGCTCAGTAAGTAAATTCTGTGAAACAAATATACTTTGTCATGCTTCTAAGTTAAAAAAAATGAAACTTTGAAAGCGTTATAAAATGTAATAACTTCTATTTTTATTGGCCTGTTTACCTTGTATTCAGATTAAATGTGTATAATATGAGTTGTAATGGTTTTATTAATATATTAAATACTTCCATTGGGGTTAGTAAGAAAGAATCTGGAGATCTGAGCAGTATTTCTGTGCATGGAGGTATTAAGCTAGGCAGGGGCTTCCTGCTCTACTCCCTTCCTGCCTGTCTTAAGGCTCTGCACTCTCAGCTCTACCAAGGCAGCCCCAGGCTGGAGCCCCTCCCCACTGACTCATTCCCCCTTTAGGCTCCTTCTGAGTTCCCTTTCCCTTCTTATCTCCCATTTTCTGTCAAGGCTCAGCTCTCCCAGCCTTATACTTTTTCTCTAACTTCCTGTCCCCTTTGATCTCCTCAGTTGCCCTCCCGTCACCCCTATCTTCCTGTTTTACCCCTTCCTTCCATTACATAAAATGAAACGAAACCAGAAAACCTTGTTCACCCCATATTGGACACTCCATTCTGAGTCCTGTGTGTTGTCAAGAATTAAAGACTTGGGCTGGAGAGATGTCTTAGCAGTTAGGAGCACTGGCTGCTGTATCAGAGGACCAGGGTTCAATTCCCAGCACTCTCGTGGCAGCTCACAACTCTCTGTAGTTCCAGTTCCAGGGGATCTGACATCCTCCCACAGATATGAAGGTAGGCAAAACACCAACATGTTTAAATTTTTAAAACAGGAAGAGAGTTTTATCAAGGAGAACATTTCCAAATGCATTTATCTATGTGAGCTTCACAGGCTTTGAATCATCGAAAGGCTTCTGCTTCACTGGGGTGTTCTATGGTACACTATTTCCAGTTGTTATGTTTAGATGGTATATATATTCTCATGTGTGTATCACGATTATTTATCATTTCCAAAGAACCACAAATCTGACATCAGAGTTTAGCCCAACATAAGCAATTAATAAAGGAAATCTTAATGAGAGAGACATATCTACATGGTGAGTGCTGATCTGCGCATGATGCTCAAATCTACCTTTAGATTAAAAAACCTGAACCAGGCATGGTGTCTCCTGCGTCTCCTGCCTGTAATCTCAACACTTGGAAGATGGAGGCAGGAGGACCAGGAGCCTTGGCTATGATAAGACCCTATCACAAACAATAAAATAATAATAGTAAACCAAAAATAAAGATAGCTTGATAATTGAATAAAATGCTATCAGGAAAATTTTAATTTTAAAAATAACTTTTTCCATGAAGAGCTTAGATATAGACTTTTTTACTTTGGCTTACATCAAAGGTACTAGAACCGGGTATGACTAAATGTAAATGTTTGCTGAACATTTCTCTTTTCTCCTTAAAAGCCAACAGCTTTTGCTACTTAGAAACACCTGAACATTAAACTGAGAGATCCCAGCTCACACAGGTGAGCACAGCAGTGCAAACCTTCTAGACACACACCAGGATCTCTGTTATATTCTAGACTCACACCAGGATCTCTGTTATATTCTAGACTCACACCAGGATCTCTGTTATATTCTAGATTCACACCAGGATCTCTGTTATATTCTAGACTCACACCAGGATCCCTGTTATATTCTAGAATCACACCAGGATCTATGTTATATTCTAGACTCACACCAGGATCTCTGTTATATTCTAGACACACACCAGGATCTCTGTTATATTCTAGACTCACACCAGGATCTATGTTATATTCTAGATTCACACCAGGATCTCTGTTATAGTCTAGACTCACACCAGGATCTATGTTATATTCTAGACACACACCAGGATCTCTGTTATATTCTAGACTCACACCAGGATCCCTGTTATATTTTAGACACTCACCAGGATCCCTGTTATATTTTAGACACTCACCAGGATCCCTGTTATGTTCTAGACACACACCAGGATCTCTGTTACATTCTAGACGCACACCAGGATCTCTGTTACGTATGTTCTAGATGCACACCAGGATCCCTGTTACATTCTAGATCAAATACCAAACAACGTACACACAAATCCAGGGAGTCCATGGCACTATTGACTGTTGCTTCAGGTTGATGGATTCCCCACCCCACTTTAGATCTGTGATAAGAGGTTCTTCCTACTTTGATTTTCAAAATCTTGGCCCTGCTGATTTGCCCCATTTTATTCCTTGTAAGGTACGAGCACATGGCACACAAGGTGACTTCAACAGCCCTGAGACACAATCGTCTTAGTTTTCTGGAAGGTTCTGGAGGAACAGACTCCCTAGTAGAATCTGTTAAACTTTTTTTTTTGTACAGGAATTTGGGGTGGGGCATGAATGAGTGGCAGAAAGCTTTTTAACATATTCCACTCACGAAGGAGCTTCTGTGACACCTGAGAACTTGCTTGGACAAGAGAAATAAGAAACCGGGTTACCCATGCATTACAGTTAACGTGTCTTCAAACTGTATCCTGATACTAGATCTTTTTGTTGAGATAAATGACTTAATTAAAGAATTACTTGCAAGAAATTTAATAATGTTTTCCCTACAAGTGATTTTCCCCACTCCTTGCTGGAGAAGGGCAAAGCATTCAATGGAGACATTTTATTAATTTTACCTGGGTTTTGGAGTTCAGTGGCAAGGGGGTATAAAGAATGGCAGTGCTAGTTCCAGGCAATGAGGGGGTTTTAGGAGCATGACCAGCATAAGCAGATGAGCATCGCTTGTGTACTTGGTGTGGGGGTGGGGTGGGGGATGCGGTGCTGTGGGCTGTTGTAGATCTGGAATTAGAAATACTTCCTTTGAACAGCAGCTCTCAAGAACTGAAGGCACTCACGGCCACCGGAGGTCGCAGGACAAGTGGCTGATAGCAGCACCCAGCAGAAATACTGAAACCACACTAAACACTTTTATTTTTGGGGGGAATGTTTGTGAGTTGGAATTTGGTTTATTCTCCCTTTCTTTCCTCTGCCAGTCTCTCGTTTCTTTCGAGGATACAAACAGCTGTACTGAGTTTCCTTGCTGTTCCCATTGGTCCCATGCATTAGCATCCAGAGCTCAGTTGAGTGCAGCTGAGCCAAAGCCCAAGCTAGGCCTTGGTGGTGAGTTGCGGCCCTCAGTTCTGTTCTGCTCTCAGATTTATTCGGTTATTCTCCTGGTAGCTGCTTTTCATCATATTGCTATCTGAGGATAATTAAAATCCCAAGGCTGCCCTAGAAAGCAAGCCAGCTAAAAATAATCTATGATTCTACATAGCTGGCAACTAGAAGGGTTTTGGGGAAACGCTTGAAAAATCAAAACTAAGTATCAATGTTTTTTTCACATCCCTAACATTGTACATTTTCTGAGATAATGCTGTAAATTTTTGAAAAAGAACATTAATACGTTAATTTTATATTAACCTTGGAGATCAGTTCCATTTGGTGAACAGTTATCCTCAAAGATTGCTTTATAAAACTGCTTTCAAGCCTGTCAGTTTTTCTCAGATCTTTTGTTCCCTTCCTCGTCTAACGCTCAGATGACATTCTTTCTACACATAGCCGCATTGGCTCCTTCGTCAGCACGTCGCTCGCTGGCTCTTCTCCATGTTAGTTAGGGTTAACGTCACCTCTAATGGGTCCCCTCGTCCCACTCTGCGGCTGTTTTCCATGTCTCAGCAGGCCTGCTTGTGCTAACTCTGCAGAGCTCCGTGAATTCTGCAAGTTCCCAGAGAACCTGCTATGCTAGGATCTGCTTTCCTCATAGGCTTTTAACCTCAGCCAGAATCCCCTTTAGGTGTTTCCACTGAAGAGAGAACGGCAATAGACTGGCAGGATTTTGTTAGGTTGACTGTAGTCGTTTTCCAGATGCTGGGTGGGTCCTCACTCATCTGTGTCATCATCTGTTGTGCCCCTTTGGAAACAGTCTCGAAATGGATGGCGTGGATTAATTCACCGTGATCTACATGTTGGCTGTGGTCATTTTCCTTACTAGTTGGTGGTGACACTGTCAGAGAGCTGTGAGACCACAGGGGCCTGCACATGTGTGAGCAGCCCATGCTCTTGGCTCCTCTGGTTCCCTTTCTTCAGAATACTGACGGTGCTGGACCCCTGGAATCTCAGTGCGGGGCTAACGTGAGAGGTGTGGGACCAAGGGCTCCCGTTCTTACGTCTATCAGTCTGTGAGACAAGGGCCACGCTTTCAGTTCTTTGTGACGCACACGTCTTCATGAAGGGTTCAGCTGGATCCATATTTTCTCCTGAGCTCAAGGACGCAAGAGAAAATACTGATGAAGGCCACACGTGTGGGGCCTGTGTGCTGTAACTGCACCAAGGCCACAGGATTTGAGTGGGGAATGGTGAAGTCAATTTAATTACTATTCTAACTGTGTGCCACAGTGGAGACAGTAGGCTGTGTGTAAAAATAATTAAAGGTTTTTATCCACAACACATTTTTCTACCAAGTAGCTTTCTGCTCTTTAGGGGTTGTCAGGGAAAGCAGGTTGAATCACTGATGCCCATTTAGGTGTGGATCAGTTACTGTGTTACCACAAAAAGGCTATTTGCTACTATTCTCTGGGAACTGGGACCTTATTTGGGTGTTGTACAGTTACTTGGGAATGTTCTCCTGGATGCTCTTGGTTCCATGTGGTAAGTCCATTCCTGGTAGCTTCTATAGAATCCTCTGGTGCCTCATACCACTGTCAGGTCTAGGAGTATGAGCATGGCTCGTCGTTCTAGATCTAGCTACTAAACCTTAGGCCGCTGTGCCCATCGCTGGCTCCTTCCTGAATATTGTTTTCCTCTCAGACAAAGTCACGTGTACTCCCAGTCAGGTGAATCGTTATGGATGGGGACTAGGATTTCTGCAATTGATGAGACCTGTCCTGTGTCCAGTGTCCACTGTTACAGCATGGGTGAAGGGACACTAGTTCCCTGAAAGGAAATTCCTTGCACTAAGGGAAGCCGCCGTGGCTCTAGGCAAGCGACGACGATTCCACGCTGATCTTCTGCTGCACTGCAAGCCTGCAGGCTCTGGGTTGCTGTCCAACTCTTGCCTCCTTCCTTCTTTGCCTCTGTCCCAATACAGAGAGTTGAGCGGGACTGACTAGAATGGATATTGTACTGTAAGAAGCCACCGGACACAGATCCCATCCTGACCCTTGACTTGCAGCAGTATAGACAAGGAAAGGATAGAAGAGAATGTCAGTGTGATGATAGATAAAACCAGGTCTGTTTTGTTGTGTTTCCCTTTCTCCATGCTCTACCTACAGAGAACATTTTTATTATTAGGAAACTGAAGGATGACTATTATATGGCAGACATTTTCACAAAAGTGTTCTTCCTTCCGTTTTTCCTTCCTTCCTTCATTTCTTCCCTTCCTTTTCCTTCCCTTTCCTTCTCTTTACTTTCCTTCCCTTTCTCCCTCCTTTCTTCTTTTCTTTTTTTCCTTTTTTTTCAAGGTATGGGGGATTGAATGCAGGTCCTTATATAGGTTCGACAGAGGCTAATCCTTAATTCTTTTTGTTTTTATTTTGAGACAGAATCTCACTCAGTTGCCTTGCTGGCTGTCACCTTCACTGTTCCTCAGGCTGGTTGTGATTTTGCAGCCTTCTTTTCTAACCTCAGCCTGTGATTCTAGCATGTGCCACTACCCCAAGCATTGTGAGAAATCAGAGCAGTAATCCTCACCAGTCAACGGCGGTCCCATATCCTTTCCCTTTCATTTGTTCAAGGATAGAACCACATAAACTTGATTTTTTTTTTAATTTGGTCCATTTTTTTTTTCATAGAAATCGCTTTCTGCCAAGCTTCCTATTTGTGCGCTCTAGTTAAAGCTTTGCTCTTTGTGACAGTGGTGTTTTCTAAGCACCCACTGGAGCGCCGCTGTGGCTCTATTTCTCACTCACTGGCTCACTTGTCCCACACTCCCAAGAATCTAGTGTGCCAGTGACGTGCTGGCACCTTGGGGAGACAGGCCATCAGGAGGATGCTCTGAAGTGATGAGGGGCAGAGGGCAGCTACTGCTTCTGTGGCTGCTCCCTCTGCTGAGTAGGCCCTCGTGTGAGACCCAGCCCAGTTGGTACATCAGCAGCCAGGATGCTGTGCCACAGCACCTGGCCAGTAACCAACAGTCTATAACCAGTGTTTGCTTGCTGAGTAGGGAATAAACACAGTAGATGAGCTAAAATTTTTAGGTATTTTAACCCATAGAAGACTGCTAGAAGAGAAAAATGTTAATTTTTCTTTAAAAGGAACTCCAAGAAAATTCTCTAATAAATGCAATATACTTGTGTGCAGGAGGACTCCTCTTTTGAATAAGTGAAAAAGTGCAGAAGTCACAATTAAATGATCTGGTTTTTGGTTTTTCTCGAGACAGTTTCTCTGTGTAACATTCTTGGCTGTCCCAGAACTCACAGAGATCCTCCTGCCTCTGCCTCCCAAGTGCTGGGATTAAAGGCATGCACTACCATCACCTGGCTCAATGGTCTGTAAGAGTCTCCAGGACTGCTGTCGTTTTCTCCCCCTTTCTTGGTGGAAACAACAGGTGTGTCTGTGCCCAGTTACTAGAGGTGAGCTCCAAATGCACCCCCACTTAATTCAGGCACCGAAGCTCATCCACCTGGGTTGGGTGCAACTCCTTCAGTTCCGTAATGTTTTCCATGATGTTAAGAGCGTTCCCTCTGTCCAAGCCCTGTGGCATTTCTTTGCTGGTCCCGAATCGAGGCTGTGAGGAACCTTTTTGTCAGTATGTGTTTGGTGACATGCATTTCCTCTTTCTGAATTTTGTCTTTCCTGGGTCTGTTAAGATCCCTTTCATAAGAGACCTCCTATTTTACCAGGGGTAGCTTTTGGTTCTGGTGACCATCAAATCTTGCTTAGCTCTGAAACCATTGGTGTACTCACTAAAATCCATACTTACTGATTATACAAGGCAGGAACAAGAAGAAAATTTAGGATGATTGATTCGCCTGCATGCTGGTATCTGTTGGCTCTCATGTGAATGCCAGCCTTTTCCTTGGGATGTATTGATTTGTATTTTTGGGCCATCAGCACATGGAGCAGCAGCCGCCTGTGTACCCACTCTTCACAAGTAATGGTAGCTGGTGGAACCTCGAGGGTAAGATCAGAATTTCCATCAGCATCTACACCATAGTATTCGTAAAATGAAGACTGAATATATATATATATATATATATATATATTTAATGAGTGCAGTATTTCTATTGTGCTACGGTATGGTTAGGAACCCAGAGATGATGGGAAGTATGCCGGAGGGACTGCCCTATTTTTCATAAGGGACTTGAGTGTCTGGCTTTTGATAACTCAGAGGTCCTAGATCTACTCCTTCTCAATACTGAAGGCAGTGCATTGCTTAGGAAAGGCAATTGCTTCATCTTAGAAAGGGGAGACTAGTGTCCTAGGGCATTTACTGTATTTAAACCCTGCCTTCCTTCCCTGTCCCATTGACTCAAGCTTCTAAGCTTGCTCTTCCCTTGCCTGAGGATTGCCGGTTAGCTCTTGGCCCTGCCCTTCTGGCCTTGAGAAGTCCACTGAGATCCAGTTGCTGAGTCCTTCCTCTGACATTGCCCTCTTGCCCACAATTCCTCCATAGTGTCTGCTCACCTTGTAACCTCAACAGTTTCTGTTTCTATGTTTCCACTTGTTTCTTCTATGTGTGTGTGTGTGTGTGTGTGTGTATGTGTGTGTGTATGTGTGTGTGTGTGTGTGTGTTGGGAGGAATTACACTGCACACGCTATCCTGGAGGGCTCACACTGCACACGTTCTCGTGGAGGGCTCGCACTGCACATGCTCTCCAGGAGGGCTCACACTGCACGTGTTCTCCTGAAAGGCTCACACTGCACACGCTCTCCTGGAGGGCTCACATTGCACACGCTCTCCTGGAGGGCTCGCACTGCACACATTCTCCTGGAGGGCTCGCACTGCACAGGCTCTCCTGGAGGGCTCGCACTGCACACATTCTCCTGGAGGGCTCGCACTGCACA
>JAQHUG010000249.1:1283145-1312184 GCA_028555095.1 Dicrostonyx torquatus | reverse complement strand
TTTGACTGACGTGAGCAGCTACAGTAGGATGTCATTTGACTGACGTGAGCAGCTACAGTGGGATGTCATTTGACTGACGTGACCAGCTACAGTGGGATGTCATTTGACTGACGTGACCGGCTACAGTAGGATGTCATTTGACTGACGTGACCGGCTACAGTGGGATGTCGTTTGACTGACGTGACCAGCTACAGTGAGATGTCATTTGATACCCTGGGTAGTAATGCAGCTGCGCAGCATTTTCTCCTGCTGGGTCCTTCCCCTGTCTCTTGTTCCATTTTCCATTTTTTTTCCTTTGGATTGTAAAGACAAGTGGCTCCTAGTTGAGTTACAGAAGGATGGCTCTTTTGTGTATTGTGTCTGAAAATGTATACTGGTAGCTTTCAAACACTTATTCAAACATTTGTTTCTTTTTCAAATGAAGTGGGCTTTTCCGAGTTAGGTAAGACTGGGCTTCCAGGCAGTTGAATCTGCCCTTTGACGGGGACTATTCCATTGCTCCGTGCACAAACGGAGGCCAGTTTGAAAGCTCACCGAGTGTATGTTAGTGAAGGATGAGGTTGTAACCTCACTTCTGAGACTATAACTATCCCAGGACACCCGGCCCACACTGTTCCCACCCCAGGGAAATGTGCAGAGGGATCTCTGGTAAATAGTAGCAACAGCAAGATCTGTGCAATCCTCCCCACCCACCAGGTGTATAGGGCTCTTGCCCTGCAGTAAGCCTCTGAAGCACGGAGCTAGGGGAGTGGACCCTACTGCATGCGCTGCCCTTCAGCAGGCGTTTCTGTAGCAATTGCTGTGGACAACTGTTGGCGGAAGTACTGGGCGCAAAGAGAAGCCCCATGAGTTTTTTTCCCATTGATTTAGTACAGTTTCTTCATTGATGGCTCCCAGTCTACTGTCAGGTGAGAGGTGTGTGTGTGTGTGGGGGGGGTATTATTTTAATGAGAAAGTACAGTAGTTTCCACCCTGTGTTTAAGTAGATGTGAGAGGTTGTAAGGTGCTCATCCCTAGCCACACTCTCAAAAAGTGAACTAATTTGGAATCTGTTTTATATTTATAGTTAGATCACACTGACATGTAGAACGCAGCTGTGCAGGGTGGCGAGTGCACAGTGTGTTAAAAATGGGGTAGTAGAAGGTAGCCAGTCTTGTCGGCTGCCTTTGCAATGTCTCTGTAAGGTTTCAGAAGTGGCATCTGGCTAAAACAAGAATAGGAGAGTGGGCAAAGAATAAAAAAGTAAAATGCATGAAATTGAGGTAAGGGAACATGGACATTAGCTGTCCTGCATGTGTAGGGTTCCCAGAGTGCAGAGCGCTGGCCTGACCTTGCACCGAGGACCACTGTGCACACACCTTCCCAGACGCCACACTCCTTCGTCCTCAGTGAGAGCAGAGAAACTCAGGGCTCAGCAAACAGAATTGGACTCTTGGTCACACCTTTGTTTCCTACACACTACACTTAAGTGAGGTTTTGTCCAGTGTTCCACGTGCAAAGCATCAAAGCACTATCTTAGTATTTATGTGACTTTAAAATCAGTTTTCATGTTGACTCGCTCCCCTGACTTATTTTCCTTACTTTTTAAACAAGGGATTTTTTTTTTGATACGTTTTAGCTCCAGAAAAAATTAAAAAAAAAACAGGTTGCTTATAGGTGGTCCTTTCAGGAAATTGTAGAATGTGAGTTACGTGTGGTTTATTTAAAACTGTAGTATTCCCAGAAGAATCAGACATTGCAGGGCAATTCAAGTCTGGGATGCCTGGCCCAGTGTCTTGATGCTTCCTGCAAGAGCTCTGAACTTTCCCTTAGGAAGTCCTCCTCCTCTCATCCAGGAGACGGACTTGGAGCCACACTGAACTTCTTTGTAAAGGTTAGATGTGGCTGTATGTTGTAAATATTCATGAGTGCCCTTAAAAGAGTCTTAGACACATGGAAGACCCTTGTGCGGTGAAAGGGAGCACTTTCTTCTGTTTGGAACACAATACTGGAAAGTGAATTCCTAGCATCACTAATCAAATATCTGAAAGTTATTTCACCTATTTAATATGTAAAAATGATCTGTAAAGAAGCGGCAGTTAACACTATGAATAAAAAATGCAGGACTTAAAGAAAGATCTACTTCAGAGAGGACATCCCCACCTGAGGAGGCCGAGCCACCCGCTGAGCTGGAGAAGCAGACTGCGGAGGGGGCAGGTAAGTGTCACTGGAGACTCTAGGGCATGCCTCGCCTGCAGGTGTCTTTGCAGCTAAGCCGTCATGTCTCACCCAGCTGTTCATGTTGTTTACAAAGTGGGCTACAATTTCTTCTTTTCTGAAATCACAATAATCAATTTTGTTGTGGAAATATTTGCAGGAGTGTTTTAATTTTTGTAATCAAGATTCCAAGGCATAAACGGTTGTGAATCACGGAAGACCATGTAGTTAGAAACAAGTGTGTCTTTTACCACATTACATTCAAAGTAAGAACGGACACGGACTGTACACAGCCTGCTACATGAATGAACTCAGCAGGCATAATGAGCTCCCGTGCTCCACGTGGAAGGCCTCCTTAGACCTTGTCATTCTCTTCCTGTCCCTGTGGCATCTTAACAGGTCATAGTATTTCCATAAATGGACTTTAACTCATAGTTTGGAAACATTGAGGTACTTTAATAAATTGGTGCATAAACTTTTAATCTACCATGGTTTTCTGCATGTAGTTCAGTACTTGTCTTTCTTGCAATACATAAGAAAAATGGTTTCATTGCGCCCCCTATTGGGCACAGTGACATGTTTATTGGAAGCAATTTATGGCCCAAACTGTGCTGCTAAATACTATTTGATTTTCTTTTTTTTTTTTTTTTTCTATTTGATTTTCTTTGCTTCGTTCCTTCAAGGGACAATATATGAGTCTAACTTTTGTTATTTGTTCATTTCATAGCTCTAGGAGAATTTATTTTCTCCATCTCACGCCTATGTAATTGGAATATGGCTCCAGAATCCATACTGGTTTTTAATTTAAATATTTGAATTTAACAACATTTAACATTTTACTTTTGCTAAACAGATTTGTAATTTGAAGAAGTCTAGTTCCTAAGTGAGTCAAGTGCTGGATCTGAGCTGTGCCATGTGCTTCCCATTCTTTTTGCTGTTAGTCTGATTCTTTACAAACGATCGCAGGTTACCAGAGCCACTGGTTTGTCTCTGCAGCTCCTTGGCACTGTGCTCAGACTGCACTCTGCTCTCAGACCTTCTCTTGTTGAGCCTTTAGTTCTTTCCCCTTCTCTGCCTCCTTCCATCTGTGTTGCAGATACAGATACTCACCTCTCAGTTAAATGCTCTCCTCTCTCCCGTCTATCCCGGCTCCTCTCGTCACTATAGCAACGACACTTTCGAAAGAGCATGCGACACCCAGTTACCCTTTTCGTTTATTTGCTGTTCATTTTTTCACCCACTGTGCCCCAGCTCCTACCTACCTCTGCACCATTGCCACATGTAGAGTCAGAAATGAGATGCCAGGGAGCATTCACTGAGTTCAAAACCAGGGCTGGTAACACACGAGTCTGGAAAACTCTGGGAGGGGCCACATTTTAAATTCTCAATTCGTGATGCTTCAGGGCCCTGTCTAGGAAGTCAGTAATGAGCAAACTCTTCATCCACTGGATGATTTTCTCAGCACCATTGGAATGGGCCCCAATGAGGAGACCATCACAAACACTGGGAGACAGTGAGGGTGGAGACTAGGGCCTTGTCTATATTATAATTATATCAGGAGATCTATATGGATAGCGAAACAGAAATAAAACAGCTGTATGCTTTAGAAATGTTTTATCAAGCAATGAACACAGCATGTTTTAAACTTTTTCACTGCCCGAATTTATTCTGTCAGTCACTGAGGATTTGTGCTTCCCTGTAACCAGCCATTGGTGTTATTTCACACACAGCACCCGTGATATCGAGAGGAAGTCTAGATTACGTCAGCAAACCCGCGACAGTGTTGTTGTACCCAGAGTTTATTTGCTTTGTAACGCTGGGGTTTATCTAGATTGTAGTCTGACAAGTACTGTGGTGTTGTCAGAATGTCATCATTAACTCCACTTTTGTAAGTCATATTATCTGAGCCTACGGGTCTGTCTTTCAGATGCACTTTTCTGGAGCTGACAGCGTGGTTGTTATCACGTAAGCTTCAGACTGGTGGATTGGCCAATCCTGCTCACTCTGATCCTCATGCCACTAAGGATGCCCTTCCTCCTGATGGTCAGGAGAGCAGGCATTGATCACATTATTTAGTCTGGGTGGAGTCTGGTCTTTTCCAGTGCCCCTCTTTATGAAAGCTTCATCCTTGCTTTCTGCTGACATGAATGGGAATTTTATTATTTGGAAACTGAAAGCATTTGTCTTAGACTGCTTTTTAAAGAAAAAAAGTTTATACTTAAATTAGTTTTCTTTAAAAGTCTCTTTGAATGTCTCTTAGTATTTAAGTCTGCTGAGCAAATAAGGCTAATTTTAAGTATCTGATATGTTTGCCGATATAGGGGAGGAAGTGACATATGGATATGGAAAAATTACACAGCCTCTTAGCCAAGTGTAGTCATCTTTAATATGTGTGCAAATGCCATATTTAAGTCTTCAAATTCCCCATTAATACTTGAGTGTTATATTATTGTGTTATGTTTTGTAATTATTTTAGAAGTCCAAAATGTTGAAGATGAAGTAAAAGAACAAATCCAGTCTCTTCTCCAGGAACCAGAACCCACAGAATATGGTATGAATTCAATTCTGTTTCGCCCAAGTTACGAAAATAGTTGAGTTCCTATAACTACATTTTGAGTAATTATAGGTCAACTATTATTTCTTGGGGGGGGAAGCACTGGACATACGTTTCAAAATCCCACCTCACTGTGAAGGAATTTTATGAGCATATTTAATTTTAAGATCATATGAATAAATGAACATAAATAATTCAAGGTCAGTGTTCCATCAAGAATAAATGGGAGAGTCAGAGTGGAGTGGCCAACACAGGTCGGTGAGTTCTGGCTGCTTGTTTTGGCGTGGTCCTCCACTCTCAGGAGCCATCCTCTATCCCGAGGAGAGATGCTCCACCCTCTGAAACAGTGGTCCTCCACTCTCAGGAGCCATCCTCTATCCCGAGGAGAGATGCTCCACCCCCTGAAACAGTGGTCCTCCACCCTCAGGAGCCATCCTCTATCCCGAGGAGAGATGCTCCACCCCCTGAAACAGTGGTCCTCCACCCTCAGGAGCCATCCTCTATCCCGAGGAGAGATGCTCCACCCTCTGAAACAGTGGTCCTCCACCCTCAGGAGCCATCCTCTATCCCGAGGAGAGATGCTCCACCCTCCACCCTCTACCTTCAGGAGCTTCTCAGCCATCAGAAGTGACATTGAACCCTGGAGCGATGGTTCATCCTTGCAGTTCTCTTGATGTTTGACTGGTTTACCCAAGTAAAACATGAGAGACAGTTTTATGGGCCATGCTGCCAAAGAGACCAGGAAGTGTCCTCTCAGAGCTCGGACCAGGTTTCTTGTGGTGGGATCTGCATAGAGAATATAGAACGATAATCCAGAAATCGGTGTTCCAGGGTTGCATAGGGATACTCCTAGAAACACCTGAGAAAAGCAGACAGACAGCATGACCCCATAATGTAACTTGCAGAGGGCTTGTTAAAGGGGTAGGACATTATACCCTGGTATCCTGTTGTCTTAGTGAAAAAAGGTATTATCTCGGATGGCTACTGGGAATGTAGGAAGGACTGTCCTTTATAACTGTGTGCGGGCTATGTCACTTGAATGTGTCTCCTCCCGTGGCACACACAGGCTCTGACTCTCCCTGCCACGTAGCACAGGCACAAGGAAGATTAAAATCTAAGCATTGAATTCAGCGTGCTGAGCTGAGAACTGCCATGGTGATTCATGGGCTGTTCAGTGAGGCATTGGATTTAGAAGAAGCTTGCTGGGAAGAACGCAATTCCTCTTAGAGCAGAAGGCGCTTCGCCTGGCCAGGACAGCAGGAATGTGAGCGCAGTCAGAATGGCTGGCACGTGAGATGCATGGGTAGAGTGAGGCCAGGCAGTGACACTTATTTTGGAGAGGAATTGAAACTGCTGGGAGTGGGGGGAGTGTGTCAGAGTCTAGTCTGTTCTGCCTGCAGTCTGAATCCAGAATAGGCTGGAGCATGCCTCTGCGCAGCAGAGAGACGAGCTGTGAAGTCAAGATGGCTCAGGAAAGTCAGTTCTATAAGGGTGGGGATGGTGCAGCCGCTGTTTGTAACGGCACAGTGGCTAAGGTCTGTGTGGCTATGGTGTGTGTGATGGACAGGTCACCTGAAGAGGAAAGAATCCTAGGTCCGAGTTCCCTGCCGCACCTTCTTGCTTCCGGTTTATACCCTTATAGAGGCGTTCTCCATGGACAGTTACATGGATGGGGAGGGATGAAGAGAGATTTCATGACTAGGAATTGAACATATTTAAAAATGTATGAACTGTTTATTCTTGGAATTTTAAGGTTTTGTTGTGGTTGGCCCCAGACGAATGAAACTTCGGAAAGCAAAGCTGCAGATAAGGGGCACCTTCTATAGACGTAGCCACACAACTAGGTGTATACGATTCAGTGAAACTGGGCATCATTGTGCCACACTATGCAGAATAACTAAAAGGGGTTTCTGTGGTCATGGGGTAGTTCAATAGCAGTAAGAGAACCTTGTTATTTCTATGGTAATTGAAATGGTAATGACGACACTAGAGACTTATGATGGGCCAGGCATATCCCTAAGTGTTTTCATCCACCTATCTGTACTCTTAACAGAGAATTATTGTTCCAGTTTTATGGAAGGGAATCTCAGGCATGGAGTAGATAATTTATCTCCACTCAGACAACTGGTCTAATGAGCCGAAATCCAGAGCCTGAGACACTAGACTCCCAACCAGCCTAGTCCAGCTCACTCAGGTTCTTCAAATGGAACATGGTTTCTAAAAAGTAGTCTGCTGGGAACTATGCAAGTTACTCCAGGGTAACCCGAGGGCAGGGTCACAGTCCAAACTACAGAGGGGCAGCAATATGACTTAGCAGGCAGCCAGCTGTTCTCCACATTTAAAACATGTAAGTCATCAATTATAATTGCTACATGGAATTTGGCAGTTCTCAATGAAAGGTCTTGGCGTGACCTTTCTCCTGACTCAGGGATCATGAACGAGATGTATGTATTAATAATTATACATTCATATATTAAGTCATCAAGTACTTAGGAGCACCTCTATTGGCCACTCATGGTCCTACCTGCTTAGTATGTGGAATGAGCAACATGATGAGGTGACTATCTGCCGTGAGTTCACACTGTAATGAGAGGTGATTCTCCACCTGACACTGAGTGAGAAAATGTCCGTCGAGGGAGCAATGGCCGAGGCTCGTGGGGCAGCTGCAGGTGGCCTGACTAGGTTGACTGCCATCATGGGCTCTTGCTCTTCCCCCGTGCTCACTGTCTCTCCTTGTCGAAGCCACACAGCTGGAAGCAGATGGAGCAGCAGGAGAGCCACAGCCAGAGGTTGAGGACTTCCTCACAGTGACCGATGGAGAGGACAGAGTTGAGACCCTGGAACCTGGGGCAGTCCATGAAGGTAGCACATATTTGTCTTAAAATAGCTCATATAAGGGCTGGAGAGATGGCTCAGTGCTTAATAGCACTGGCTGTTCTTCCAGAGGACCCAGGTTCAATTCCCGGCACCCACATGGCAGCTCACAACTGTCTGTAACTCCAGTTCCACATCCTCACACAGACATGCATGCAGACAAAACACCAATGGACATAAAATAAATAAATGAAATAGTTTATAGTTTGTAGTGTAATTATTAAAATGTTTCTAAAATTCCTTTACAAGAAATTTTCAATTTTATCTCTTTTGAGAGTGAAGCTCAATGCTTCAAAGCAAATGAACTTTTCTGTAAGATAAAATGATGCCCGGTTTCTTTCAAAGCTTGAAGGAAACTCATAATAGGTGGATTTCTGATAATGGCAGGTGCAGTGCTTGAGGGCACTCCTCCATTGTGCCACCTAGGTGCCTTGTGTTACATGAGATTGCAGTCACAATGGTCCCACGGCTGTCTGTGCCTGGCTTTTGCTCTAACAGTGCCTCTGTCTCCCTATCTGTAACTTCCACAGCACATGTCCCCAGATAGTTTTATAAGTAGCCAGGCAGCAAGTGTTTTCAATTAGTGGGGTGGTCAATAGATCCCGGAGCTCTCAGCTATACTATTGTAGCATAAAGACAATCATCAACTATGATTAATTGGGAATACATATGTCTGTGTTTCCATGAACCTCCACCCACAAACCAGATCACAAATGGCTGTAAAAACTGCAAGTAACTGCAAAATATGTACACTTCTGACATCATATGCTGAGGAGCTTCTTTAGTGGTAGGCAGCTTCTAATTTATGTATGAGATCTCCCAGAAACTGTCATCGAAGCCTGCTCAGAGCAGGAGAAGCATTCTCCTTAGGAAAAGTGATAGCATTGGCGGGCAGCATTCATGTCAACGGTCAGGAATCTATATAGTGTATATTGTTTTGTCTGTCAAAAATGCAGACCAAAGTGCTTGTGAATATACATCTTATTTCAGCTGCATTTACATAGAAGATAGGTGTTGATGGACAAGATGTAGCTTCCAAACTCATCATTTATGTCATGGTTTCCATAGGAACATGTTTCTAATTTCAGAGTAAAGATGCTCCAGCAATGATGTCCCCATTTTCTTGGTATCATGCTTGTATCTCTTGCCTTTGGCTAAGATAACTCAAAACAGTTTACAGTAGCCATAGTTTTTATTGAGGTGCTGCTAATCCTGCAAATTCCTGCAGTTTACATGGATTTGATATCATCTGAAGCAGGAAGGATTTAATATCAACAAGGTTGGGAGGTCAGCGCTAGACAGGAAGAAACATTTTTAAGTAGTCTCTAAGTTAAAGAAATCTTATTTTCTATCATAATCTATGATCAAAACAGATTAAATTTGAAGAAAAAATTTATCTTTGAAAGTCATTAGAGATTAAGAATATTTGTATCTTCTAACCTGTAAAATAAAATATGCAAAGATTGAACCATAAAAACCAGTTAAGAGAGTGTGGAGCGGCCTTGTTGGAATGAAGGGCTCCCTAAGGACTGCAGAGGATGAAGAGAAGGTGATGGAGAACAGACGTGATCAGAACATATTCTGTACATGTATGAATTGCCACAGGATATCTAAAATACACCAAGGTTTTAGTGGCGAGAATCATAGGATGGCATTTTTATTGTCTGAGTAAGCACAATGCCCTGGACATTTTCTGGGCAAGTGTGGTAACACACGCCTACAGTTCATTAGTTGTAAGCCAGGCTGGATGCTGAGACCCTGTTTCAAGAAAACAAACAGATAGCCTGGTGTGGTGTGATAAATGCACTCAGGAGGCAGAGGCAAGTGGATCTCTGTGAGTTCTAGGCCAGCCTGTTCTCTGTAGGGAGTTCCACATCAGCCACCAATGAGACCTCATCTGAAAACAAATTTACAAAGCCAACCAATTAAAACCAAACCAAACCAGAAAGACATGCTCTCCTTTAGCTTTGTAAACGCACCAGACCTCCAGTCTTGTTTTCATCTGTAGTTTCAATCCACGCTTTCACTTCAGAAAGCAGCAGGACAAAGCTGGTAAACAGAATCCATCCCCAGTGGGGTGTGAAGAGGATTAACAGTCTGCACCTTTCCTGCATTCACCGCATGCCTTGCTTTCTGGCTTTAACCCCAGGCTTTGGGGTGTGTCAGCACTGTGGAAGTGCTGGGTGGGGAAAGAGTGCAAGAGACGTGTGATGTGAAGTAGTGATTAAATGATAGAGACTTAACTGATACTTTCCATGCTTTATTTTAATAGTTTTATCATAAAATCATTAAGGAGTGTTGGAATTACCTGACTTTTCATTCAAAATAGACTTAGAATCATATAGCAGATACATATATGAGATAGTAGTAATATAAATCTAATGTTTCTTTTTTTTCCAGAAACTGAGGCTAGTTACCATATGGAAGACACAGGTAAGTCTTTATTAACTAGAGTGAATCTTCTAGCAGCATCATGAGTTGCATATTTTTAAATTATTCAGTGTATCATATGACACGTAGCTAATAATATTATTTCTGTTTTGTTTATATTCATTTTCTGAACACAAATCCCAAGTAGTAGAATTACTCTGTCAAAATATACAATGGAACTGTATTGGGTGTTGCTGTTATACACCTGTAATTTCAGACTCAGAAAGTGGAGGCAGGAAGGTTGTTAGTTCAAAACTCCCCTGGGTTATATAGTGAAATGTCAACACACACACACACAGCCACCACCAACACCAGCACCACCACCAACAGCAACAACAACAATGAAACCAAGCTGGACACAGTGTCTTACACCTATAATCCCAGCATCTATCAGACTGAAATAAGAGGATTGCCGTGAGGCCAGCCTGGGCTATAAAGTAAGACCTGTCTAAAGCAAAACAAGAGAGAGAGAGAAAGAAAAATAATCAGAAACAAAGCAATGCCCATGTGTTCTTTTTAGCCTTAAATTCTGAAGTAGGCAAAAGTTCTATATCATGGCTCCCTGCATGTCATGACACCGTAGAAGGCTTGTCTGTGCTCAAGCTGAATTCATCCTCTTTCAGGGAGCCTGTCTTGACTAGTTTTCCTCTGAGTATCAGAGCTAATGACTCATCTTTGAGTTTCAACCCTTCTTGGTATTATTGAGTGGCCCTTGGGACCCGAGTTGCTTCAGTGCTGTGGTGTGTAAGCACTGGAATTGTCACAGTTGGGTCTGGTCTGGTAAGACCCCATGTCCAGTGCTCCTTTGTGTCAGGTGGTTCTTCATAGCAAGAGGAGGACTGTGCTGCTCTTTGGTGGCCTGTGTTCACACGGTGTGAGTTGCTGACTAGTAGAATCTGTATATGCCAGACGAGCTAGCGCTCTGCTGCTTTATGCATGGGTGCTAAGTACATCAATGCTGGGAACTGCCTGTCTTTGTCTTTGGCATTAGGTACAGATCATACAAGTTTGTTCTCTGAGTGAACTTGTTGGATCACAGGATTTGTGGCTTTCTAGTTTTAGGGATCATATATAAGCCTTATTTGAGACATTTTTAATTTCCCTTTTCCTAATTCATAGCATCACAGGACCATCCAAATGATGTGGAAGAGATGATGAATGAACAAGAAGGCTCAGGTTTGTAAACGTTAAAATTTTCAAGGTGTATTTCTATTGGAGGATGTGACTTAGGAAGGCTCAAGTCAGGGTGAATGGTTTACTCTGATTTCCCACAAAGGTGTCTTTATAGGTCTTGCAGTTGTTCATATTCCCTAGCTGAACAGAGTTTTTTTCCATATTGTTTAACATTACAAGGTAAATAAAGAGAAAAGAGTGCCTTCTATCACACCATTGGAAGAGAGCATGCAAACGTTATGGCTACATTTATAGTATGAGAGACCGCATCCAAGTGGGCTAGTATCTCAAAGGTCATTGGTTGAAGAAGTTCCCACAGCACCTCCCCCTTTGTCTAAATAAGAGAGTTCTAAGCCTAATGCAAAAACTATATACAATAAGAACAAATATCAAATATAAAAATTAGAATTACAACCAGCATGAACAGTATCAAGCAAGAAACATATGCTAAATGTTTCAATAATTATCCTATTCTAAAGAGTCTACGTTTTGTATTAGAAATGGCCAAGTCATGAGAGGAAAGTAACTATGATTATCTAGTCTTCAACCCCATCGAAGATCCGAGAAGGAAAACAATATTACTTGAGTAAACAGGAAGTGCAATCAAACAACTTCCAAAATGTGCAATAAATGACAGAAACAACTGACTACCAGGGCAATCACCCAAAGTCTCATTTGCAGCTTTGGAGTGACCAACTTGGGCTAAGGCCTAGAGTAACTGACTGACCATTCTCAGAGGCATTGGGATTCTTTTTAGGGGCACTACAATGGAAGAGAGTGCGATGTCATAGAGGCAGAGGCTGAAAACCTTAGTCTGCTCTTTACCAGGTTGTCTCTGCAACTAGACAGCAACTTGGGAGGCTTGGCCGTGGGAGATTTTATTAGAAGAGAGTAGTAGTGCATCTGTTAGTTTTTATGGCTGGGACCAATGTGCTGAGAGTAATTTTTAAAGGATGAAAATGTTTTTCAGTTTCATTAACATATTGGCTTTCATGATGATGTTTTTATACCTTTGTGTAGTGTACATTACGTATTTACACACATCTATCCCTACCACCCACCCTTTTCTGGTTCCCCCACCATTCTGGTCTCCTTCGGTTTTTTAAATAATCCCTTTCTACTTTTGTGGTTTGTGTTTTCTTTTCTTTCCTCTTCCCTCCTTCCCTTCCTCCCTTTAAAACACAGCTTCTCACACAAGAGAAAACATACTTGTCTTTCAGATGCTGCCTTGCTTCACTTTCCTTGGCGATCGTCCATTCAATCCACTGACATTGTTTTGTTCTTTATGGCAAAACGAAACATCTATCTTTATACTACTTTGTCTTTATATATACCTAGTCATTTGTTGATGGACACCTGGGCTGACTGTCTGAGTTAACTGCTGTAAATAGGGTCACAGCAAACGCAGGTGTACAGGTGTCTCTATTGTATACAGACTTAGATACCCTAAGGTATATATCCTGGAGTGGGCTCACAGGATCAAACAACGGAGGGAAGACTTCTCTCTGCTAATAGAATCAGATTTTCATTATTCTTTTTTTTTAAGGTTTATTTATTTATTAGGTATACAGTGTTCTGTCTGCATACATGACTGCATGCCAGAAGAGGGCACAGATTTCATTACGTGTGGTTGCTGGGAATTGAACTCAGGACCTCTGGAAGAGCAGCCAGTGCTTGTAACCTCTGAGCCATCTCTCCAGCCTCATTCTTCTTCTTCTTGTTATTTTTGATGGTGTTGCTGGGCTTTGAACCCAGGGCCACCTAAGCACTAGGCAAGTGCTCTATCACTGTATGACTTCCCAGAATCATGTATTTCAGTTTTGGATTTATTTTCTCCATTGCTTTGGGCCTGAGGCAGAGCAGGATATCAAGCAGCAGGAGCAGATGGCAGGGTGAGGCTGCTCATGTCATGGTAGCCAGGAAGCAAAACACTTGTGAAGGGAGAGCAGGATATCGTCAAAGACCCTCCCTCAGTGAATCGATGACTGTTTCCTCTAATAAGGCCCCATCTCCTAACAGCCCGTTCAGCTATGAATTCATTGATGAATTAGTTCATTGATCCTTATGGTCCAATCACCTCTTGATAGTGCTACTAACTAGGGCCCGAGCTTCCAACACAGGAGCCTTTGGGCACATTTTATATCTAAGCCACAACAGTATCATCTACCTTACAAGATTTTTTGGGTTAGAATTAACGTGTGACTCTTGTAGAATGGTGTCTGTGATGTGTATGCTGTTTGCTATTAGACAAAATAGTCTCCTCCTTTTTTAGGTCCCAGGGAAGCAGTAACGGATGCTGATAAGATGCAGCAGGATACAGGTATTAGATGGACTTTGCCGTTCACTTTTAGGTCAGGGAAGGATCTTTGCTGTTACTCTGTTTATTTGCTGGCTTTTTCTATCAAAGGCTAAAGATGCAATTTTAGTAGGACTTTTGTTTTTTGTCCTGTACCAAAGTTAGTTTATTAAAAGAATATTGCGTGCTTCTGTCTCCTCCCCTACTAACAACCCCACTGTGACGAAGCAGGCCACTAATGCCAATGCTGAGTTTTTTTAGATTATTAACAGAATTTTTTTATGAGAATGATTTTCCTCTTTTAACATTCATTCCTTTTGGGCAGAGACACATTTGTAAGTGCACCATTAGTTAGAGTCTGTGATTAAGATAAGGCTTTTTAGTATTTGCTTTTTCCTTGTTTTCTTTAGTGACACAGCTTTAATATCTTGTTTAATACTTATTTTGTCTTAAATCTCCATTTATTTATTTTTTGCAGAGGAAACAACACACCAAAATCATGATGCAGCAGGTTTGTAAATATTTCTCAACCCTAAAAGCCACTTACTTATTTTTTTTAAATTTAGTCATAGTGTAAGTACAAAATATGGAGAATTATGTTCTAAGTTATTATTTTCATAACAACCAACAACCATCTTGAAAGAATGTACATGAGAAAATTTTCACCTATTTCAGTGAATTTGCCATTGCCTAAATAATACCTTATTTTATTTTATTTTTACAAATGGCAATTATAAGTTATTTAAAACATTGATGTCATTTTGTGCTCCCTCCTCTTTGACTAACAACATATGAATGAATGACCTTCAGTCAGAGTTTGTTTCTAAGGAGCAGTTCTCTCTTGGAGGTGACTTGTATGGCATTTTGTCCTGGTGGGGAAGTCCAAGCGCTGGTCTCTGTCTGTAGTCCATATGTAGGTTGGGCGGGGGTAGAGCAGGCTGGTGTTGTTCGTACTGCTGTACTCTTGTCTCCAGGTACTTCCAGACCTGTTTTCTTGAATTCCATGGATTGTTTTCCCTACTTTATGGGCAAGAGAAGTAAGCTTGGGGAAGGCGGATAAACTCAGAATAAACTCAGGATTCCGTGAAGAGGATGTAGAGTTTGTGACATGTTTGCCGTTAACTAGAGCATCTTTAGAATGGCTGGGTAGAGGCAGAAGTCATCTGAGAGGCACAGAAGGAAGGCTGAGAAAATGGGCAGGACCTATTGCCCCGCAGGCGACTACAGCATTGAAATTCAGACCTGTAGCCTTGAGGTTGTGGGAGCCCTACTTTAAGGGGTCGCAACTTCTTGAGAGTTGGCAAAGTGCACAGAGAAGTTAAAAATTACAGTATGTGTGTAGGTTTGATGCACTATTTTGTTATGTATGTGTTTAAGATTCGGGAAAGAACCAACTTTGCTATCTATAATGGCCATTTCTAATGGGGTATTAATGATGGCTTAGGTTGTCTTTACATATAATTTTTTTTAAATTAAAAAAAAACTTGGCTGTTGAGGTAGCATTTAACTTTTCAGTCTTGAATTTGAAGGAGAAAATGGGAATTTAGACATTAAAGATTATTTCTAGAGCTAAGATCTGAATATCCCATGAGAGTTTCCTGCGTTCTTCCGATCACTGCCGCTGTTTAAACATCACGATTGGTCTACAGTGTCTCTCCTAGTTCTAGCGGAATCTACAATCAAATGTACCAAGAGTTATGTCGGCCATCATACTTAGAGGCAATATTCTTCACAGGAAGCACATTACAATAAATGTTATTTTAAAACGTTAACCAAAGGTAGTGACCATGACCTGACCAGAATGGCCACCAGGATTTGGTAGGATGCTTTCCATCACTTTGCTATGCATAGGTAAAGCTACATCGGATAGAACAGTGGGAGAACATCATGTCCTTCTCCATCAAACTCTCCAGAACCTGGTAAACACATGGTTTGATGGAGCCAGGCCCACCTTCCCACCTCACACATGTCCCTAGAAGTACCAAGCCTACAGTGTAGGCCTAAGAAGTGATGTCACACCTTGCTAGCCCAGTGAACTTCTTATTTACCTGTTATCTACCAATAGCACAGGCTGCCGGGGCACCTGTCACAAAGGGCACGCGTATTTGGTGTACTCACAGACTTTATAGTGCAGCAGGAAGAAGACATTAGCCAATGATTCCAGTGCCGCCTTCTGCTACAGTTGGCAGGTGCTCCTGGGAGCCGGTTCACTGCATGGCAGGTCAAAGGACACGTGGGCCTGTGGGTTAGGTATCCCAAGATGAGTGTGGTTAGTGGTGTCTGCTTATGGATTCTCTGGGGTGAGAGAGGGATGGAGCAAAAATGGCCCCTTATTCCATGCCCAGAGGAGATGTGGGGGGGAGGGTATCAAGAACTTCATCTTGGGGTGCCAGGCAGGGGCACTGCAGAGTCAGATCTGCATTCTGAATATGTTAATGAATCTGGCATATAACGAATTAGAGACGGACCAGGGACAAGGGTAGGTATTGGAGAAATGTTTAGATGATGATAGGTACTAAAGTCTGACCTGTCTCCCAAGTCGTACTGAGATCAGTTGAGGACCCAAAGGAGATAAGTTCTAGGAAGAGACATTTGGTGGGGCCTGCTGCTTTCTTGGAGCCGCGTTGGAGCCATGCGCCGCTCTGCTGTTTCAGTGGACAGATTGGATGGCAATGGCAGCAGTTTATTCCAGGAAAGCAGGGCGGTGGCAGTAAAGGTGGAGGGTAGCGAACTTACCTGAAAACTCTCTGGAGGGTACAGTTGTTAGGGTGGCAGTGTGTAGGTTGGGATACAGGGAGCCGAGAGCTGTGAGCCCTCTGCTGGCTTGATGGATGCTGGGCTTCTTCTTAGGGAGCCAGAGGGGTCTTGAGCTCAGAGTGAGGGTGATTTGAGCTGTCTAGGAGGTGAGGGCAGAGAAGCCACTGATGGTGTTCAGGCTGCAGTGGAGCCCAGTGCTCATGGGATTCCTCGCTCTGTCTGGTAGTTGGAGCGAGACTGGGAATCCTCTGAGAGGACAGCGAAATCAAGGGTGGGTGCTGTGTCTGGGAGCACACTCCTACTGCCTGGTAGCACTGCCTTTTCTTAGAAGGACTGGGTGATGAAGAAGAATAGGAATGAGAAAGGAGAGCCCTGCCAGCCCGGGGTAGAGGCTGGAGCAAGGCCTGTTTCTAAGCCATCCTTTAAAGTGAAACTTAGAAGTATCCTGGGTTTAATGCGGTCTCTGTTTTCCAACACTGATGGCAGTGGATTGAATAGAGAAGATCCATTGTTAGTTTCTGAAGAACTCGGACTGAGGTAGAAGTGAGGGAAGAGTCACCTGGCTTCACTCCCGAGGTCCGTAGAGGCTTGTTGTGCATGTTTCAGTACTAACTGCCAGTGATGTGGTTGCACTCTAGTACCAAGAGTAATATCTAAACGATAGTCATTACTCAAATGCAGCTCTTTATTAATGTATAGACGGATAGGTTTCTTATCATTGAGGCAGACTAGGAGGGTTGTTCTTGGTGTGCCAGACAGTGGAAGCATTTTAGGTCAGTTGAGAGGAAAATGGCTTACTGCTGGGTGTGGGGGAAGGGCCACAGGGACAAAGTGTTTGCATCAAAGCACAGAAACTCCAGGCCTGTGTCAACCGATGGCTGCAGGGATGGGCACTGGGCCCTGGTTACCATGGTAAATTAAAGGTCCTATCAGCCGATTTCCTTGAAAAGGATAGCAGCAGGGGGTTTTGTCCCCAGGTTACAATCTGAGAACCAATCCCCACGCCTGGTAAGAACTGAGATCCCGGGTAATTAGCAGGTTAGAGCTCACACAGTTAGGAAGAAGGCAAAAAGGAGAATAGGTGTCAACAGTGAATCTTACTGACAACTGGTTGGGGGAGAAGCTTGTACGTCCCTCTGTGAAGGAAGGAGTATAAGAAATTACCATCTCCCATGGCTTCCCAG
Source organism: Dicrostonyx torquatus (assembly GCA_028555095.1). Taxonomy (NCBI): domain Eukaryota; kingdom Metazoa; phylum Chordata; class Mammalia; order Rodentia; family Cricetidae; genus Dicrostonyx; species Dicrostonyx torquatus. The sequence goes on along the minus strand of JAQHUG010000249.1, from coordinate 1,294,720 downwards.
AATGTTTTACATCATTTAGCCAAGCTCCTCCCCTCCCTGCTCTGTAATACATATGGTTAGAGAGTGTGCCTGGAAGTTAAAACATTTATAAATGAGCTAAGGTTAGACATAGTCCCTTGTTTTTATTGTTACTCAGTGCTACATGATATTTTTTTTCCCCGTTGTTCACTTCATAGTACACGAGCATTCAGAAAATGAAGGGATAGAGATTTCAGGTGAGTTTTTCCAGTGTTGACTGTATTTTCACCTGCATAGCTGTGCAGTAAAAAAGAGTTATAAAAAATACAATAGTTTTTCAAGCCACTAAGAAGTAATTAGGAATTGTCAAACATGGTGTCTACAGTAAGACTGGTGCTAGATGGCCCACAGATATCAAAATCGAACGATACTCTAGGCCCTTGCATAAAACAGCACAGCATTTGCAACCTGTAACCTGTGTTGCTTTCCCAAGCCTTTGAACCATCTTTGCATCAAGTACCTGGAATGCCATTTGCATGCACTGTCAATCACCTCCATGGAATGCCATTTGCATGTGCTGTCAATCACCTCCCTGGAATGCCATTTGCATGCACTGTCAATCACCTCCCTGGAATGCCATTTGCATGCTCTGTCAATCACTTACCTGGAATTCCATTTGCATGCGCTGTCTGTAGTTGTTACATTGCTTCAGTGTCTGTATATCTTCACTTTTCTTTTTTTCTGGGTGTTTCTGATCCTTGGCTGGTGAAGATGAGGATGTAGAACCCATGAGCAAAGAAGGATTTTTATTTTACATCAGTAGGAATAACATTGGTCTCTTTGATTAAACTTTTGAGTATAATTTAGAACTGAAGTTAATTATGTGGTATAAATACTCAGGAGTCTCCCATAAGGAGACACAGCCTAGACAATACTTTCTGAGTAGATTTTCATCACTTTAGGGATCTAAGCTAGTGTTCTCAACCCGTGGTTCACATCTATTTGGACCCTTTCACTAGGGTTGCCTACGACCACTGGAAAATTACAGTTATGAAGTAACAATAAAATAATTTTATGGTTGGGGGTCACACCAACAAGAGGAACTGTGTTAAAGGGTTGCAGCATTAGGAAGGTTGAGAACCTCTGATCTAAGTGGGGGTGAGTTACTGTAATGTGTTTGCTCTATTTCTTTTTGTAGATAATGCCATAGAAGATTCCAGCATCATTTCAGAAGGTAGGTTATTTTTATAGAGATGATCTTTTATTCTATATCAAAGTAGATCAGTTTATTTAAAACATGTATGCTGAACCGTGTGTTTACCCAGGTCTGGGGGTGAGCCGTGCTGGGATGGATGAAGCCTACAGGGTTCTTTTTCGTGAGACTGTCATTCTAGAAACGAGGCATACTAAAAGAAGAGTGACAGAAACAGGCTTCTGTGAGGAAAATAGACGTGGGTGAAGGGCTACCTTGTTTATGAGTGAGTGGCCACTTCGGAGATAGCACTCTGGCGAAAAAGGGTTTGGAGACACATTCTGGCTGTAAGGAGTTTGGAGAAGGCATGCTGATGATAAAGGGTTATTCTGGCTGGAGATCAGCAGGAAGTTGTGCGGTTCATGATGTTATTTAGATGTGAAGGAGGGAAAGCATAGTTATTGTTTGTTTGGTTGGCTGATCAGTTTTCTTGGAAATGAAGGGATGTTTTTTGAAAAGTAAAAGTAACTGCTCATACTCATTTCAACAGCAGTGTTTCAGTACAGCAGACAGTAATTCTTAGTGTACAGAAAGCTCCACATAGATTGCTTTGGTTGGTCCTCCTGGTAGACAGTGAGGAGATGGGACAAAGATCCTTGTGCTGCTATTATTATTATTATTATTATTATTATTATTATTATTATTATTATTATTATTATACAAATTGCTGAAACTGGAGCAAGGTCTAGTGAGATCTGGGTGATCCTAGTGGATCCTGGTTTCCACAGGCACATGAGTGCCCGAGTTCCCCCTCCCTGGAGTCCTGAAGATCATTGTGTGATCATGGGTGCCTTCTCAGCAGAGAGCTGCCATTGGAGATGTGAAGGGAGGAGAAGTTGCCTCAAAGAAGTACTCTTAGAAGTTTTATTTACATTTTCTGTCAGGCAGGAAATAGAGCCCCTGCCATGGGTAAGCACACCACCGAGATACACTGCAGCGAAAGGCTAGTGTCTTTGAGCTTGGCTTGACACACTGCATTGAAGTGTAATCTGGGAAAATGTGTGCGAAGGATTGGTGACTAGATTTGCCTTCCTGTGCACACATAATGAAGCGATGCCTGCACAGGTAAGCCCTCTGTATTCAGACAGGAGTCATCTTCAGGTACCAGTGACAGTTGCACTGAGATTGTCCCTCCTTTCCCATCAGCATCTTGAACATCTCTGAGTCAGTGAGCGCCAGAAAACCGAAAACCAAAATCCTTGGGGAGAATTTTATAGACTCTTCCTGGCTTGAAAATAATTAGCATCAGGGTTCTCTAGAGGAACAGAATCTACACAATCAATCTATACTACCAAAGGCTGTGTTTTAGATTGGCTTATCTGATGTGAGCTAGGTGGACCAACAAGGACTGGCTGCACCCTGGAGAAGCCAAGAACCTAGTCGCTGCTGAGTGTGTAGCTGGATGCCTCAGCAGTCCCACAGTGATGATGAAGACCTGAGGATTCCCAGGTTGCTGCTGGTCTTCAGGCAGTTGGAAGACCAAAGAAGCTGGGCTCTGATGGAAGCGAGTGCTGTAGGCAGTGGGATGGCTGTCCTCGCCAGCAGGAGGTGCCAATACTCTTCTGCAGCCTCTGTATATCCAGTTGCAGCTGCTGATTCTGCCTCTTTGTGACTGATCTTACCCTTTCAGTTAATCCTGCCAGGACGTGCCTGGAGGAGTACTTCTTAGTTGATTCCACATTCAATCAAGTTGATGGTCAGGACTGACCACCATAGTCACCGCGTGTGATTTAACATGCCAGACTTGGGATCATGGTTCCTTTGTAAGAAGTTTCAGACATTTTGACGATATGATAGGTGGCTCATTCTCTCTGGTGGATAGCTGGGCTGTCAGCCTATCTATGGTTCTTGCTGGACTATAATAGCAAGGTGGGAGCTTGTCACCTTCGTATTATTGCTCCTGGTCACCTCTCCTCTCTCTTCTGTTGCTATAATTGGTTATATCAGTATGTTGGAATTTTGGCCAACATAGGGGTTTTATTTTTCTACAGCTAATCCCGAGTCCTTTAATGCTCTTCCTTGTCTCATCTTCTCAGCAGCTCTTGGCCTGGTGTCTGGTTCCGCCCTTCTCATCCTAGACCACAGCAGTCCTCTAGCCATGCTTTCTCAGTGTGCCTTTCCATTCGGATCCACATTTCCCATGCCCTCAGGATGGTCTATGTAAAAATCCAGATCTTTGTGTCCCTCCCTACTATCCTCCAGGTGTGCCAGGAAGGTTGTTCTCGCTGCAGACAATAAGTAGAAACAAACCTCAGATTGTTTCAAGGTGGCATGGCTTGGAATAATTGGTGGGCTGAAAGCCATTTTTAGTGAATGGTTTCTGAAAATCTTGGAGGAATTCTGATTTTCTTTATAGCATATGGCCGAATAAAGAAAAGCAGCATTGAGACTGGAGAGATGATTCAATGGTTAAGAGCACTGGCTGCTCTTCCGGAGGTCCCCAGTTCAATTCCCAGCAAGCACATGGTGGCTTACAGCCATCTATAGTAGGATCTGGTGCCCTCTTGTGGCGTGAGGTTGATAGAGCACTCATATACATAAATAAATCTTAACCAGGTGGTGGTGGCTCACACATTTAATCCCGGCACTAGGGATGCAGAGGCAAGCATATCTCTGTGAGTTCGAGGCCAGCCTGGTTTACAAGAGCTAGTTCCAGGATAGGCTCCAAAGCTACAGAGAAACCCTGTCTCAAAATAAATAAATAAATAAATCTTTATTTATAAAAAAGAAAAGAAAAATGCATTATACAATTAGCAGGAAATTGGATGGAACGGGAAGACACTGAGTGACAAACCTCAATCTAGAAAGACAAATACAGTCTTTCTTTTTTGTCTCATGTGGATCTTAGCCTCTAACATTTTCTGTATTGTATCTCTGGAGGAGCCAGGAGGGCTGATGTCAGGAAACTAGAAAGGGACCCAGAAGCAAGCAAGGTTCCCTGTTAGCAGAAAATCTCAAAACTGTTAGGTCTGCTGTATTTAAAATTATGATTGGATTAGCATCTGATCACTTATTAGAAATCTTAAATATCCACTCGCGTGTTGGTTGAATTTCTGCCTCAGTGTCCTGCTGAGTGTGTTCCCTCTTCTGCTTAGGTTATCAGGTCTGCTTTGCACATTAAACTTTCCATTGAGTGTCATTTCATTTTGATCTTGATGTGTTCAGTATCCACTAGCTCTCATGTAAAATTAAACTATCTAATAAAATTTTAGGAAAAAGGAAAATTCCGGAGTATGTTAAAGTAAGCTTTGGAGATATAGTAGATACTGTGTTTAGGCTGTGTTGCTAGAATTAATAAGCTGTTTTATGTTTAAAATTACAGGCCAAAATACACGATATTTCAATGAAATTTTCAGATGAGTTTGTTGAATTACTTTTTTCCTAGATAGAACTTTCTGGAAATGTAATTTGATTTGGAATAATAACACTCTAATAGTGTGACATCTGTGATAGGGAGAAAATGAGGATATTAGTGCATTAACAGCAGATGGGAGTGTGATTTTTGTTGTTATATTCTTTTCCTCTTTAGATTTTTAAATTTTATTCTATCTGTATGAGTAGATTGCCTGCATGTGTGTATTTGCCATGCACGTGTGATCTGCAGCTTGTGGGGGTCAGGAGACTACACCGCATGTCCTGAACTAGAGTTCCAGTCAGGTGTGAGCCACTGTGGGTGCTGAGAACTAAACACAGTCCTCCCTACTCGTAACTGCTAAACCATCTCTCCAGTCAAGGGGGCAGGGGCTGGATTTACTTTTTTGCTTTTAAACACTGACTTTTGTATGTAGCCCAGGCTGGCCTGAAACTCATAGTGAACCTCCTATAGGGAAAGGGAATGCTGGGATTTGGGATTACATGTAGACTCTGATACTACCCAGCCTTCTAGTTTTTTTATGTAAAATATTTTAATTCTCTTTTAAGCCTATAATTTTTATGATTAAAAACAAGTTGCACTAAGAACTAAAGTGAATAAAGTAGGCATATCAATATTTTGAATTTTAGTAATAAAAAACCCTTTTAAAATTAAATTCACTCACATTTTCCCCCTCTTTTTTTTTCTTTAATTTTGGAGGCATGGACTCTATGTAGCCCTAGTTGTCCAGGAACTTGCTGTGTAAACCAGGCTTGCCTCAATTTAGAGACTGTTCTGTGCTAGAATCAAAGGCATGTACCACAGCTGGCCTCTTAAAACTCTTAAGAAACAAAAACTAGCAATCGTATGTCTAAGGTAGTGTTAAATGGACTGAAAGGTTTGAAGAAATTAGTATATGACATAGTTTATAGCGCATGCCTGCCATTGTCTCAGTCAACTGCTGATGCCTACAGTCTTCCTAGATATCTCAAAGCAGCAAAAGACAGAAGATAATGTTCACATCCACATCAGAGTCATCTTAGAGTTTTTGATCCGGTGGGGTGGAGAGTTCAGTGGTCGCTCACGCTGGTGTGCAAGACTCTAGGTTCGGTGTGGAAGTGTTGCAGCTCTGAGGGAAAGGCAGCCTGGCAGCCTGGAGCCACAGAATGTCACAAAGTCACACCACACAACAAACCGCACACAGGGCATTTGTGGGGAAGTGCACAGGAGGGTGGCTGTCTGTTCTGGTGAGAAGCAGCAGGGAACTGAGCAGGAGGCAGGCTTTATGTAGGGTTTCCTGGGGGTGGAGTTTTCCAGGGTGGACATTTCCAGAGTGGGGATTGGTGGGGTTTTGACCATAGGGATTGGTGGGATTTTTGAACTCAGGGATTGGTGGGTTTTGGTGAATTTTGAAACCTAAAAGTGGGATTGGACCTTTTGGGTGCACAGCACCCAAAGCATAAAAAGGAAATACAGATTCATCTCGAAGATAATTTTTTTTGAAACAACTTTACTAAGCATAGTATTTGATGTTAATATTCTTTTACAATTTAATTTTTAAAATGTTGTTTCATGTTATAGCTATGAGGTAAAACTTTTGACTCCGGAGCAGGTGGAGTGTCGTATGGGGGTGGCAGGGAGAGCACAGGCACACATATGAGCTTCTGACCCTGTCCACTGTCCCTAAGAGAGATCAGTGACAACCTTTCAGTGACACATTCTCTGTAGAAGAAACCAGGTGCGGATGGGTCATCTCTCCTAGTTTATTGAGTCTGATGCAAAACTGCAGAGAACCTGGTCTTAGTGCCATCTGCAGGCTCTTATCTGGGTCACATCCTGAGCCTGTTTTGCAAATGATTGAGAAGTTTGCCGCTTTGCTCAACTGTAGCTAATTCTTTTGTCCTCATGGTGTCAAATCCTAGTGTTTTTATGACAATCAGGTGAATTCTGTAAAAATGATCAACAGCATATAATGGATTGTTGCTTTGTTTAATTTTTAGAAATAAAAATCCCCTCTGTGGAAGAACAGCAGGACACCCCACCAGGTATGACATTTCCTTACCTCTACTGTGTTTTCCCTTTTTTGGTTGAATTTAAAATGCTGTTGGCGTTTTAAATTTTCAAATGGGTGTTTTAATTTAAAATCTAAAATACCATTCGTGCTTTACATTCATAAAATACTGTATGAAACAGATCTATAGTGGATAAAAAATCTTGAAGAGATTTCTATACTTAAAAGACATTTGTGTTCTAATGACAAAACAGCCATGGAAAACAACATTCCTGGTTCAGACTAATACATGTATGTTGTGTAGAATTTAAGAAGTGTTTGATAAAGTTCTGTATGAGTTTTCCATTGTGGATGCTGGTGAAGATGCAGGGCGTAAGTTAGGGATTTGTGCTTTTTATTTTTCCATTTTGATTTTCAAGGCGTCTGACAGTGAATATAGAAATGGTTGTCTCAGGGTGGGGTGGAATAGTGTGTATGTTGGGACACTGTCCACCTTGCTCCTGTCTTCCCAGCCTTCTGGAGGGCATCATCAGTGCCCACGGCAGCCAATCTATTCAGGGCTGCTCAGTAGCCACGACATGGAACCCACTTCCCCAGGCTCTCCGTTGCCCCCACGGTCCCCTGTCCCCTGTGAGTTCCGAGACTGGAGTAGCTCTCAGGCCAAGACTGTTGCTTTCTTTCTAGTGCTTTCCAGAGGTATCATAAACTGCCCTGGTGATCAGGGATCCGTGTGGACAGGGGAAATAAGACTTTCCTGGGTTTCCTCTTGCATTTCTTCTCCAGTCATTTCTTACTGTTTCTGTATTTTATTGCTTTTCTCTTTTTGGTATCTTGGTTCACCGTTTACTCCTCTTCAGACTGTGTGCAATACAAATCTTTAGCAGTGATGTGAATAACCACTATAGGTTTTGGTAGGAGTAACTGTACCTGCCAAAATTAATTGACTACTGAATTTCAGATTAAAAAGTAGTCAGTAAGTAAATGAATATGATAATGAATATTTTTCGTTACGCTTCAGTGTGTGTTGTGGTTTATTTGGTGGACGGAGTGTTTTAGTTTCTGGTAGTTTATAGATCATGTACATGTATGCTAATTAATATTCAGAAACATTTAATGTAGAGACCTGAGTCATTGGGATTACGGTGTAAATGGAAAGGTATTCATGGAAGCATTGGCATGATGACTATGGAATAATGTATATTGTCGTTCTGAATGGGCAAGTCGGGCAAGCAAGGCTGAACTTATTGTTTCTTGTTGAACACTGCTTGACACTGACAGGTAGAATGGGTTATAGAGTTGGCATTTGATGATTATAAATCTTTAAAGAAAAGTATTTGAGAAATACTCTTGGAAATAATAAATTTCCAAAGAATATCTTTCTAATTGTAGTCTTTACTTTTTAATTTAGTATTGCCCTTACTACCCTGAAAGGAGTTGAGCCTATACATCTTTATCTTTATTTCCTTGTTTTACAACCTGATGCCCTAATTGTTTTGGAGCATGCCCATAAAATGCCAAGTGGTTACCAGGGTAGTGCGGTAAGGTGCATTGTAAAGAGATACTTTGCAACCTCAATAAGGTGTGATCATGGCAGGCTTCTGAGTGTGTGATGAGGTCTCAGGGAGTGGTGGATGTGGCTGTTTCTGTTCAGGGATTAATTGGCTTGTTCTGTGAGCTAGAGCAAGGAGAGCTGGAAACCTGAAGGAGCTAACCAAGAGCTGAGCCCTGGAACTGGGATTTGTCAAAGCTCCCTAGATGCTTTGCATGGCTGTCATTTGACTTTGCTGTACAGAAGGGTAAGGCTCAGAATCAGCGCTCACTTTGAGCCTTTGCATGTGGCTGACTCATTTCCTGTATCCCGACTTAGTCTTACTTCATGTTATAGTTTGTATTATGTAATGGTATGGGAAAATGATCAACCTATGTTAATGGTGTTTCGGTTCATTCCGTTGACTAATTCTGCGAAAGTGTTAATTGTTTGTCTGACGGCAAGAGCTGTGGGAACGTAGCCATCGGGTCTGTACCTCACCAGAGTGCATCTCTGGAAAGCTGAGCTGGAGGGCTTCTGCAGGATGCTAAATCTTTGCTTCCCTCGATCATTCCAGGGCTGGGTCACACAGTTTCACAGTTGCTTGCTAAAGTGCATGATGAGGTAATTACGACTGTTGCTCCCATAAGGCATTGTGGCCAAACAGTCACAAGGTAGGAAGCATTAGATCATCTTTTTAGGACATTTCATGGATTAACTTAACAGGTAGAACACCATAGACGCTAGATTTGCAGGTGTGTTAATTTTGCAGATGAGGAGGCTGAGATATGGCAGGGCCATGATCGTCCTCAGACCACAGGTCACTAGTAGAAGGAGAGCAATCGGAAAACAAATGGTGACTCCAGAGCCTCCCATCCTGCTCTTTTCTAGAATGTCTCAAGGACATGAAGGTCACAAAGCTGGTGGAAGTTCCTGGGCCTTTTGAGTTTGATAAGTTAGACTAGGCATGTTCCTGCATGCCTTTCTCAGTCTTCCCTGGTTTATTATTTAAAACTGGGGTATGTGGAGGATTGGCTTGTAGAAAATTCGTGACATACAGTTTTCTAAGAATGTAACTTTTGCTTCCTTTGTAAATAAATGTGTTGGTGCTTTGTGAAAAGTCAGTTTAGAAAAGGATCATTCTGATCTGAGAAATTAAATATTTTGAATACCAGGTATTTTAAATTGATTAGAATATTTATCCCTCCTGACTCTTTTTTTTAACCTTTCTCTTTAAATTCACATTTTTATTTGAAGTCAGCCAGCATATTCCTAGCAATTTCAAAGCATAAATCCACATAGCACCAATGGAATGACTTATGGAGGAGTCATTTACAAAGTTGCTTAGAGTAACGTTTTGCCAAATGATACTTAAGACCTTGTGAGCTAAGTGGCCCCATGAAGTTTCTGCCTCAGCATGCTAGCCAAGGAGTAGAAGAACATCAATTTATGTGTCGAGAATCGTTTGACTCAGAAGAGAGATGTGAGGGCATTACGGTTTCTGGAAGATTCTTCTGCCCCTGCCTCCCTGAAGCTAGTGATCAACTCTTGGCTCAGCCCACTGTGGAATAGTCCAGTAGTGGACAAGGTTTTCCTCCATGACATCCAGCCAAAACTCCCACTCAAGGTCCCTTTACCTGACACTTTAACCACCTGCAGTCTTCAAAGTCTGAGGCTAAAGAGAAGATTGGTTTCATGGTCTTAGTGTCCAGTGTTTTGTTTAATAATCGCCTCATACTTTCTCATTACTTCTTCATTCAGAAATCACATACTGAATAGTTACTATGACACAGGGTTTGCACTGGCCAATGCAATGAGTAATATAGTCAGTCCCTGGCCTGGCCTGGTTTAGAATCCACTAGGAGCACAGTGTGGTAAAACAGACATAAAGACATTCCTTCTCAGAGTAGAGTGGAAGATGACTCTTAGGAAGGGCTATGAGAAAGAAGGTTGGCCTTCCTCTGGTTGTTGTGCAAGAGCTGGCGTTGTGGAGGTGGGGGCAGGCGCTGACTGACAAAGGCTAGGACAGTGCTCTCAGAAGACCAGGTGGGAAGCACATGGACATCTCCCAGTGTCTTGTATGTGGTATTTGGTAATGTAGATCTGGACCCTAAAGTAGCTAAAATCCACTAACAAAATTGAAGTGGAGAAGTTCCAGGATCAAGTCCAGATTTCAAAAGGGTTGTCCGTTTGGAAAGTGGAGCTGGTCAAGGGAGCATGAGTTCAGCTCAGTTGGTAGTGGGAGGGCTGGACAGTGCCAAATGACCAGAAGGAAGGCATTTGCAGAAATTGGAGGTAGAAATAAACCATTGGGCAGGCACAGGATTGGTCCTGTGGGTGAAGGGCGGGACTCAGTGGAGGTGCATAGGGTAGGAGAGATGAAGGCAGCAGCAGGAGAGACCGGCTTTGTGCTTGAGAGGATGCTTGCATCTTAGTGAAGGTACGTAGTGGCATCTTGGACTCCAGAGAATCACAGACTTAAATTGTGAAGATTGCATTGCAAGGTCTAGTGTGTTTTAGAAGATTTATTTCATCTTTAATTCTGTGCTTGTATGTGTGCACTGGTAGAGCAGGTGCCCGTGAAGTCTGGTCACAAGAGAAGAGCAGATCTCCTGGAGTTGGGGTTACAGGCCATTGTGAGCCTACTCACACCACTGCTGAGAACCAAGCTTGGGTCCTTTGTAAGATCAGCAAGGACTCTTAACTGCTGATCCCATCTCCCTTACTACTATTTACTGAGCATTTTCTGTTAAACTTTGAACAACTTCCCATTGTATCAGTATAATTCAAAACTATTTATTTTCTCAAAGTCTAGCTAGTTGTTAAATTCTAAATTATAGCATAATGTCAACTTGATGTTTGTAAACTTTTCCTCCTGAGGTGTAATTCGCATACTGAGAAGTGTTAAAATGATGGGTTTTGACATGTGTGTACATGTTTGTAAATAGGCAGACCATAGTCTAGAAAACATCCTGCACCCCAGAAGTCTCTGTTTCTTGTCAGAAGTTTCTACAACTGATGTTCTGACTTACAACATCTAGAGTGGTTTTGTCTGCTTTTGAACTTAATGTAATTAGAGCTACACCCCCTCTCCCCCAGCATTTCTGTGCTTGGATTTTGTTGTTTAGCATAACATCTGTGAGATTAAAATTTCCTTGTTTGTAAAGTCCAGTAATTTAATCTTAACCATTACTGTTTTTTATGAACATACAATAATGATTTATCATTCTGATGTTAACGGATATAGTAAGTACTCCTAGTTTTCTGACTACTATGAAGGAAGTCACTGTATTCTTGTATGTGTCTTTTGGTGATTATTGAACAGTTACTTTTTGGGTCTATAAAGGCATATGTACACTTTCTAGTTGTTCCACACGAGCAACAGCAGTTCTTGCTTATATAATGGCTTGGATTTTGTTCTGGCTACATACAGAGATAGATGGTGGATGGATGGACGGATGGGTGGACGGATGG
>JAQHUG010000249.1:1255496-1283045 GCA_028555095.1 Dicrostonyx torquatus | reverse complement strand
TGGATGGACGGATGGATGGGTGGACGGATGGACGGATGGATGGATGGGTGGGTGGGTGGATGGACGGGTGGATGGATGGATGGATGGATGGACGGATGGGTGGATGGATGGATGGACAGGTGGATGAATGATGGATTGATGCATTAATGGATAGATGGATGGATGATAGGTAGTGTCTTAGCATTTCTATTGCTGTGATAAACCATCATAAGCAAAAGCAATTTTGGGGAGGAAAGAGTTTATTTCACTTTACAAATTATAGTCCGTCATCAAGCAGGGTTTGGCAGGGATAGGAACTAGAGACGGAACTGAAGCCGAGGAGGAATGCACTTGCTGGCTTGCTCCCTATGACTTGCTCAGTCTGCTTTCTTATATACTCTAGATGTATCTGCTCAGGGATGGCACTGCCCACAGTAGGCTGGGCCCTCCCTCATCAGTCACTGATCAAGACAGTATTCCACAGGCTTGCCCATGTAAGGATTTCTCAATTAAAATTCCCTCTTCCAATATATGTCTAGTTTCCTGTCATTTGACAAAAACCAACACACACACACACACACACACACACACACACACACACATTCTCAGGACAGAAGGGAATGCCATAGTCGTAAACTATCGTAAGGAATTTGTGAAGAATAGGCATTTAGCTTATAGTTCTACAGAATGTTCATGTCCATGGCGTCAGCATGTGCGTGTCTTCTGGTGATGGGCCCTTTCACTACATCACATCAGGGTGGAGAAGAATGCGCTGAGTCTAGCAAAGCCTGCTAGCTTGGCCCTTTCTCCTGGTTTTCAAAAAACTGATGCTGTCCGTGGTCCTCAACCTCCTGACCTCTTCCAAAGTGGACTGTCCCTGAAAACCACTCATTATATTAAATACAGAGGTTTATGGGAAACACACTCAAGCCTCAACAGTAGTCTGGACTTGGAAATTGTAGCAGCATTTGCCTAGCCTCTGGGGAGCAACCACCTCCTTTCTTATCCAGTTCTGTGTACAAACCCAACACTGTACAGTGAAACAAACCACACACTAAAATCTGGAGCAAAAATGCATGTCTGAAGTTGGATAGAAATGGAATTTGCTGCTTTTAAAATATTTATGCTTGTCAACAGCAGTAAAAGTTAACATAAAATTACTCTCTATTTTATTCTTTGAGTGATTTTTGTCTCTCAAAGAGAGGTGTCTGGGGAGTGTCTGGGGAGTGTCTGGGGAGTGTCTGGGGAGGCCAGAAGAGGGCCTCACATCATCTGGAGCTGGAATTATAGGTGGTTGTGAACCGTCTTACATGGGTGCCAAGAGCTAAACACAGATCCTTGGAAGACAAGCAAGGACTTTTAAACCCTGAGCCAGCTCCCTCTTCCTATTTTTGACAGAAATGCCTTTGGAAATTCTTTATGTATTTAATCTTTTAAATACAGACTTCTTTTTTTGTGTGTGTTTCTTTAAGATTATGAGTAGGAGAAAGCATTTTAATGCTGTGTTTCTCTAAGCCCGAGATTCTTGCATTTGGTGCTGTCAGGTGTTCTCAGGAGCCCCAGGCTCCCATCAGCAGCTTTGTCAAGTAATGGCCAGAGACTTCAGGGTTGTTAATTTATTCTGTTACCAAGTTACTGTTAAAAACAAATCAAAACATTTACTTAAGCTGATGTGTGTGTGTGTTTTTAAGTAGTATGAAAATAAAGCAGTTTGACAGTCTGCCTGGCTGGTCCTTTAATTTAGATTTCCCCTTATTTTTACAGATACTTAAAGCTTCAAAGACTGCCCCTACTACCACAGGAGGACCAGACTAACCATACGCTCCAAACGATGGCTGTGCTAGATCTCATGATGTAGTTACTGGCAGATCGAGATCTTTGGGAATGGACACTAATGATGCTTAGAGTGAATGACAGTCCACTGGCAATTTAGTGTATTCTTTGTTTGTTTGTTTTTTTTTTAATGACGTATTACTCTACATTCCTGTGTGTCCTTATTGAGAGCACCTGTGGCTCTCTTGGATTTCTTTTTCTTTTGGGGTACAGCTTTAGATTTTTCTACATTTATGTGTATTTTTCTGAGAAGACTTGATGATGCATTGATGATGTAGCAAAAATTGTCATGGCAGGGTTTGATATTTTATTAATAATTAGCATTAGCTGAGTTGAACTGACTGGCATGAACACTGTTATTCGGGATTAAAAGCCACTGTGAGCACCTTATATTAGCTCCCTGAACACTGTACTAGAGGCCCTGACGGCTGAGGAGTCCATGCTCTGCTGTCCTGATCAGGGCTGTTGATGTTAGAGTCAAGTGGCCAGGTTACAGCACTGTCTTTGAAATTTGTCTTGTAGTTTTTAATGGTTTATTTGAAATTTTAATAGTTTTATTTAAGATGTGAATGATCACTAATATACTTTTCAGTAGAGGGGAGAGTTAAACTCCTTGTGGGGGACAAAAAGTAAACAGTAGCCTGCAAAATATACACGCCCTCCTACTTCAGCACGTTAGATCAGTCACATAACGGCCTTAGTCCAGTCTGTAGTTATTGACATTATAGAGACTGCTGGTGCGTAGTTTAGTGACGGCCCTGTGCTGTTCCAGTCAGTACCCTCTCCACCCTGGTGTCTGCTCAGGACTCTCACTAGATGAAGTCCGTGGTCCCTCAGGTTGAGGGGATTCAGGGTGAATGAAAAACAGTCACCAGCCCACTATCTGCTGCCGAGTACCTGGGATGAGCCTCCTCCTTTACACACTGACAATTTTACCCTATCTTTAGTAAGCTCTCTCTGCAGCTCAGAAATGATGCAATGAAGACAAATTGATTGGTTAGAAAAGAAGGCAGATAGTAGATACATGGCTTGGGCAGACCCACCAGCCATTTTTAAAAAGCCATAAAGATATTTCATTTGTAGGACAGGGGTAGCTCCTGTTTATGCTAACACTGTTTTAAGATAGAGTGATCCAGCCTCCACCCCGCCTCTTCATCTAGCATAAAAGCAGAATAAATTTTGTCACTGGACATTGTAGTCACAGCGTTCTGACTTCTGCACGCTGGCCCAGTGTGTAATGACACCTCAGCTAAGTCAATAAGCAATAATTTTTAAAGCTGTTATAGGGATGCTATAGATTTAAAACTTGGATTATAAATCTCTTAATATCGCGACTTATAGAACATTACTTTTTATAAAACCGTAATTTTTAGGGCAATTAGGAGTGACATATTATTGATAAATGGCTGAAATAAGTTCCATTGGGACTTTTGTATGTAATCATTTCCAGAGCTCTGGGAAGTGAGGGTTCATTGTCGCCAACTTCAACTACCTTTATTTGATAAAACAAATGTGCGCTTTAATGAGCCTTGTCTTTACAAATATGTGCCATGCTGGGCAACAGGGCTGGGTTGCCTAAAATAATGTGTCTGTTGTGCACTGCTGCTTAAGAGCAATAAAATGGAGGTGAATTTTTCTCTATATTGTCATTATTTTGAAGTATTTTTAAACTTCTGAATGGCAGAATTGGTGTATGTTGTACTTAGAGCAAACTTGTTGACTAAAATTTCAAAGGAACACCTTCAACCTCTTTTCTTAACATGTATATTTTTCCTTCAGTACTGAGAATCTAATCGAGGACCTGGTGTGTGCCAGGCAAGTGCTCTAACACACATCCACGCATCCACACATCAAGTCGTTTAGTTATTTAAGTTGAGACGAGTCTCGCTACATTGTCTAGGCTGGCCGTGAACTTTCCGTATAACTCAGGCTGGTTTTGAACTTGTAAACTTCTTGTATTAGCCTTTCAAGTAGCTGGGACTACAAGGGAATCCAGGTTCCATGACATGATGTGGCTGGTTTTCACATGTCCTACTGCACCACATTGCTAGAGGTCAGAATTCAAATGTCATGCACGCCCTCCCCTTCGTCCTGGGTAGGTGTTTGCCCTGCACTGGGGAATTTTGCTCACTTCCTGTGGAGACTGTATTCTTAACTCTTATGACAACCACTCTGTGAAGTTACAACTTCATGAGGGACCACCTGTTGGGGAAGTATGGGTGACTCGTCTTTCTCATGTTCAATCTTCATTTCCCACAGGTAACTCTTTACATGTCAGATAAGTAAGGAATCTATTCCTTGGGCTCGAGAGGGTCTTCTTTACTGGGTTCAGAAAGAAACCCTAAAAATAGAGGGTTTTAGGTCTGATAAGCAACAGACCCCCTTTGAATTTGCCTCACCCACTCCGGTCCTACTTCACATGGCTTAGAGAGCTGCACTTTGTAGGTGGCTGGGTGTTATCCCTGCTGGCAAATCATACATGGACAGTCACAGGACTAGAAATGACTGCTGGCCTGTGGTTGTATTTGGCATTCTGGAGTGAGCGTGCAGGGAGCAGGTGGAAGGTGGATACAATGGGAGAGAGCCATTGAGTGGACAGGAGGCCAGGTAGGGTGCTGTCAAGGGATAGATAGGAAGTGGTGCTGTTCTTCAGCATGACCTGAGGCAATGGCTGTAAAGAGAGGAGACCTGATGAAGGGCGTGGCTTGGGCAGCCTGGAAATTCAGACAGAAACAAACGTGGTCCTGGATCGCTTAATGAACAGGTGTCCGGGATGAGGCTCTTGAGTAGGTAAGTGAGCCTGGGTCAAGTTGGCTTATGACAGCCTCAATAGCACCCCTTGGTAGGCACATTATTTACACAGTCGATGGGATTTGGCAGGATAAGAACATCCAGTCAATGAGTAACTCAGTCATGGTTGTATGAAAGGTTTTAAAGACCAAGATTTCATTCCTTTTAAGGTTTCTTCATGCTGATAAGATTATGTGACAGGGGAATGAAGAGCAATGTCAGGACAGAAGAGGAGTGTGTAACACCTTTTTGGACGTGAGAATTTAAACACAAAGTGTCAGAGTTGTCAGCCCCCCTGCTACTAGAACGTTCACTGTTCTATGATTAAAATTGTAGGATTAGAATATGAATTTTGAAATCAACCCCTCTTACCCTGAACAAAGGTTCCTTAGCTGCTTCATGCCTTAGCGTCTTTAAGTACGAATTATTACTACTCATAGCTGATGAGAAAGTTAATTTGCACAGAGTGTTTAGAGGGGTCTACCAAACAGGAAGTGCTTAGTAAGTCATTTCCTTCTTGGTGTAGAGAGGTCCATATGAGTCCCTGGAGAAGCATAGAACAGAGGGCTCTAGGGTGAGCTGGATCTCCCAGGAAACTCCTAAGCACTAAAACAAATGTAGTTGGAATGCTCGTTCCTGTGTTTTCTCTACTTCCAAGGGGGAGTCTCGGGACTCAGCTTGCTGATGTGCTGTGAGGGACAGGGAAAACACAAATGAGAACAGGGCTTTTGTCCTGAGGCCTTGAGAATTAGGTCTCTTGTCCCACTCTAGGCACTGCATGAGAGAAGGGAGAAAGATGCTTTCTGGGAGCTTGTCCAGTCTCACTTGCCTTCCAAGTACCCTGGGAATTTTGGTTCAGGCAAATTAAGGAGACCTGATAGTGTGGCCCAGGGCACACCCACATGCGATCCATACCTCCTTTTTGTATTTGGAATGTGAACTCCTTCCTTAATTTTCCTCCAGGGGTGGGGATCTCTGTGGACCCTTCCAAAACCAGCACCCACCTGCTTTATCTAGCTGTGCTCTTTGTCACTTTAACCTGGTGTGATGACTCGAGGATGTAGCACTGTGGGCTTCAGGCACTACTATAGATCCCACAAAAAAGAGCTCCTTGGAGACAGACATTTTTTATGTCTTTGTTGTAGTTCGGTTATCTACAAGAATACCAGGCAGATATGTCCAGTTAACATGTACTGTTGAGGCTAGGGAGATGGCAGAGTCAGTCAAGGACCCAAGTTCAGATTCCTTAGCGCGTATATAAAAAACAGACACAATGATTTGTGTTCATGACTCTGGACCTAGGGCCGGTAGCGATAGACGGATCCCTGGCTCTTGCTGGCCAGCTAGCATAGCCATATCAATGTGCTGTGGGGTTATTGAGAGACTCTACCTCAAAACCCAAAGCTGACCCCAGCTATTGGGACTGGCAGTTACCTAATTTTAAGGTTATTAATTGACAAGCTCCAAAGTTCTAGAACATTCAATAGAAATCTAAGCAACATTGTTCCCCTTTTCCTCATTTGTCTTGAATACTTTTTGTAGCATTTAGCAAGAATTCCATGCAGTAAAGACTTCTGCCCCTTGATATATTTTAGGGAAAGGCACAGAGGAGCACAGTGAACAGAACATAATGGTGTTGTAATTAGGTGGAGAGGTGTGGGTTATATTCCCAGCACCCAGCCCCCAGCTGCTGGCCCGCTCAGCTGCTGGCTACCTGCACCCGAAAGAACCACAGGAGAACGGTATTCATTTAAACTCTGCCTTGCCCATTATCTCTAGCCTCTTCGCGGCTAGCCCTCACCTCATAAACTAACCCATTATAAAAGTCTGTATGTCACCACGAGGTGGGTGACTTACCAGACAGTCCTAAGGTACCTCCATCTCCAACGGGAGCCTCATGGCGTCTGGCTCACTTTCCCTCTTCTCCTCAGAACTTCCGTTCTGTCTACTCCACCCACCTAAGGGCTGACCTATCTTATAAGCCAGGCAGCTCTTTATTCAACCAATAAGAGTAATACAAAATACAGGAGGACACTCCCACATCATAATGGTTTGGGACCCTGTAAACTGGGGCCTCTACAGCCTGATAAACTCACATTGCTCAGTCTCGACTAGTTCCTTTGCATGTTCTTTTCCCACAGCATGTCAGGAGACACAGTGCTCAACATTACACCCTCCATTCCAAAGTTAGTTTCCTTCATTAAAGTTAGACCTTCCCAAAGTTAGACCTTCCAGGTCTCAAAGGGGCTAAAACATGATTGACCTATAAAAATCTAGCTCCTTCCTTCATCAAAGCCTGCCTCAATCATTTTCCACCTTTCCTACTGAAACATCTGTGAATGAATGTTGCCCGAGCAAAGCTCACGAATCAAGTGATCTGTGTCACTGTGCTCTGGATTGCAGTGCTAATAATACCCACCCCTCTCTCATGTCTGCTATGGGGAGAGGACACGAAGACTTTGTATCTGCTGCCCACTCTGCCTCATTCCTAGGCCAACAAATGCATAGACATTTGCTTCCAGAAACAGCCTCAGACTGGTGTTCACGGTAGCTATAATAAACGAATCTACCTTGAGAGTTAGCTGAATGCATTTGTCATTTGATACATATGCCCACTCTTAGGTTGCATGTGCAGAGAAGACATCAGAACACATGGTTGCTCATTTCGTGTTCTCCGTGGGAGAGGTGGTTTGGATTCCATCTGCCATTCCAGGCAGCTGATAGTCCTCCTCATTTCTGGGAGTTGCTTTATGCGGGGCTGACACAGGTAGACTTTGGGTTCATTTTTAAACCTCTTAGCAGTTGAACAGGTAGTGTACAGCTAGGATCCAGCGTAGGCAAGCCCATGGAGTCATCTGTATCTGTATCAGGTTGTTAGAATAAAGAGAATAATGTCCCAGTAGTGTCCCATGCAAAGTTCTGTTAAAATATACTGTGGCTCTTAGTCAAGGGGTTTTACAAGACAGTGAAACTAGGGGCTGGAGAGATGGCTCAGAGGTTAAGAGAACTGACTGCTGTTTCGGAGGTCCTGAGTTCAATTCCCAGCAACCACATGATGGCTTACACCCATCTATAATGAGATCTGGTGCCCAGAACATTATATACATAATACATTTAAAAAAAAAGACAATGAAACTACTGATTGAGTTTGTGAGCTTTGGTAGAGCTGTCTCACTTCCATAGCTTCACCTTGGAGTGGACATCTGTCACCCACAGGGATACTAATGCTGGTAGGTGTTGTTTATGCTACTGCTTTCACACATAAGGGACGCTTAGCCTGACATCTGATACCTAGTCACTATTCAGTGACTTAAAAGTGATCGTGTGAACCCAAATCTTGGTATTCCACAATGAAGTTTCAATATGAAGAATTCAGGACTTAGGAAAAGTGAATCATATGATTAGAGATAATTTTCTTAACTTACAGTTACTGGACTTTATTGAAATATATAGTCAGGGATACAGTATAGTGACTTGCACAATGCTTAATTTATTTTGTCTTTAATTTTCAGAAACAAATGGAATAGCAGATGATACAGAGCAAAAAGAGAAAGAGGTGCCTAATAAATAGCCTTTAAGAATATATACAGAAAAAGTCATATCATTCAAGAATAACAGGAAATTTTATTTTGTATCATAAGTTAAAAGAAATAGCCACTGTTTTATTTTTGTTGATTTTAATCATTCTATCAACAAATACTTATTTATATTTTATATAAACATGTAACAGCTTAGGTTCCAGGGGTAGATTAAATCAATGCATGGGACTGCATGATTGACTAGGGCCAGGGACAAGGGTCTGGTCTGTTCACTGTTGGCTGGGGCATTGATAGTTGACTGTTAGGCTGTAACTGGTAGGTGTTACGGGTCAGACATTGGTGCTTGCGGGTTTATTGAGCAGTGACTGCAGATTTTGGCAGTGGGGCAATCTCAGTGCAGTATAGGTGGTTGGCTTCACCTGGGAGTGTGACCCCGGCAGAGGACTGTGCAGCCCTCTAATAGGGCCTGTGTCAAGAAATTCACAGCAAGATAATAAGTTGGTATCAACTTGACTGTGTTAAGACTAAAGATAAGAAACAGATGTTTGTTTTGGAAGTGACTTTGCTTGATACACTGAAATGTCCAAACCGTTACCCATTGCTATGATCAAGCTATTGACCCAAACAATACAAACCTGTACATTGTAATATTATGAAGGAAAGGACCTGGCTAGTGTCCTGATGAAGGGAACCAATCTGGACAATACTGATGTGAAGAGTTTGTTCTTCCACTGGTAGCTTAGTTGATGACGGCTCTGAAAGAATATCAGAGACCACATGAGAGTGGTCATAGTGTCCTGCTTCGGGATGAAGTGAGCCAGTATCTTCCTGATGGCAATCAAAATGCCAGACCTGAAGACTCTGAACTAGCTAGACTATCAAATCATGATACAAGTTTGCAGAAACAATTGTTGACACACCTGAGAACAGTGAGTAGTAGCATGTCCAGTAATACGAAATCGGGCATGTGGTCACGTGACTCCTTGGTGTGAGTTGTGCCTGTTAGTGCCTGGCTCTTCCCACCCCATGTGTGTGCGCGTGCATGTGTGTGCATGTGCCCGTGCGTGCACAATGTGTGTGTCTGTGTATTTGTATGTGTGAATGCAAGTACATACATGCCGTGGCTGGTGTGTGGCCATTAGAGGAGAGTCTTGGGTGTCAGTTCTCACCCCTCAGAGCTCCCACGGGATTCATTTCTCTTGCCTCCACCTCCCATTTCCCCACAGGAACACTGGGGTTACAGATGTCTGTGCTCTGAAGTCTGGCTTTTTCATTGGTTCTGGGCAGGGACGCTCAGATCTTCACTCCTGCACAGCAAGTGCTTTGCCTCCTGAGCAGACCTCCCCACCTCCAACCACAGGCACCCTCATGTCCAGCGTGTAACTGAAAATAATGCTTCTGAGGAAAAAGAAAAAAACAGAGAAGGCAGACTCCTTATTGTTATTCTGGTGAATAATGTCCTTACAAGGATGTTAATTTAAAGGACTCCCTTTGACTTTCTGAGAACTCTCTGAGAGCATACTTGCAAAGGAGACATCTTAGGAGGGCTGCAAAGTTGCTGGGCTTTCGCGCTGAATGAGGAGACCCAGGTGGGGGAATAAGCACTTCCCCCCACGGAGAAGCGACTGGAGAATGGACTGTGTGTTCAGGACCCACAGAGAAGAGATTGGTCAGAAGAAGAGGTCTACTGGAGAGCTGTGGGGGAGCTGGTTGCTAAGGGGGTAGAAGTCCAAAATTTGTCAGTCTTTCATCCTCCAAAGTTGAGAGAAAGTTCATTTCAGTGGGGAAAGCAAAGAAGCATGATGAGGAGTCTGGCATTGGTCAACTCCCCAATGCAAGGACCTGAAGATGTGCAGCCCAACAGTCGGCTCAAACCCTATCAGATGGAGGGAAACCATAGCTATGAACTAAATCGGAAACGATCCTAGGAAATCACAAGGCCAGCAGAGCCAGCTGGCTGTGGTCTTTGATGCTGCCATTGCCTTTAAGGGAGTTGTATATACATGATATATATATAGTGTGATAGTAGGATTGCTGTGGCTATTTTTCAGCAACATTTGTGCAAGATGGCTACATCTTTAATCTCTTCCCCTTCTACAAAGGTTTTATTGAAAGAAAACCTTTCC
Organism: Dicrostonyx torquatus; assembly: GCA_028555095.1. Classification (NCBI taxonomy): domain Eukaryota; kingdom Metazoa; phylum Chordata; class Mammalia; order Rodentia; family Cricetidae; genus Dicrostonyx; species Dicrostonyx torquatus. The sequence goes on along the minus strand of JAQHUG010000249.1, from coordinate 1,272,778 downwards.
TGACTGGTTGGTCTTTTAATCCTGTATATGACCGTTGCTAGAGATATGAGATGGGACATTTTAATCTTGGGAGAAAAATAATGCAAAGAGAAGACTATTAACCGGGAAGGAGTACTTGCTGAGAAGTTTTAGCGTGGCTGAGCAGTACACCTGCCACTCTCGCTTCAAGTTTCAGACTGGAAGTTGAGAGCATCAAGGGGAGCGGGCTTGTGCCCTGACACCCGGTGGCCATAGCCATGGTGTACAGCTGTCTCTTTCAGTGCATCCTCATTGGAGTCACTGCTCCTTTTAAACCTCGTGTCTTGCCAGAAGGCTCAGCTTCTGTTGAGGTCTCTATTCCAATAGTAAAAGTTGGTGGGAAAGGTGAAGCTCCAGGTTTGGGAAGCATCATCAGGCAGAGGCAGGAATGCCTTTGCTCTGCTTTCAAACCACCTTGCAGAGGAGCAACAGGGCCTTTAGCAGCAGGGTATTTTAAGGAGAGGCACATGATGTCTGCCAGCATCCCGTCGTCAGTATCCTAATTGTTAGGGACTTTTCCTGACGCGAGCTCTCTGCCGGCACAAAAAATCCCAACCAAGCCAAATCACAACAAGCTAAATGAAAAATATCCAGGATTAATGGGATTCCTGTGCTCTCGGGTGGCCTCCAGGGGGAACCGGCAGGCCGCTAACATGGCCACCAGGGGGAAGGAAAAGACACCATGAGGAAGCTTTCCAGGAAGCAGTTTAAATAGACTGAGGGCGTGGTAAAGATTTTGGCAGGCTCGTCTTAACCCTCTTCTGGGAAGGGTCAAGACTTGGCGGGCACAGGGACGGGTCCTACAAAGAGACCTGGATTTACGCTAATTATGCTTCAGAGAGAAACGTAATTTAAGTGTAATCCCGAGAAACAGAAAAAGAAAGGTGGTTTAGAATCTGGAAGAGAAATGTAAAAAGGAAGGTGCAATTTTTGCACAAGATTAGGAGCTAATCCCCAGGGAAGCATCTTCGAGGACTCTGCCCAATGGAAAAGAATGAGGCAGCCAAAGAGACTTGCTGAAGAATCCAAAGACCCTATGATCTTAGTAAGGAGGCAAACATAATTAGCTCTTAGCACTCTGGGACCAGTGTAGCTCATGCAGGCAACCAGGGAGTGCCTACATGTGGGGGTGGGCTGGGGAGTGGATTGAGGAGTGGGGTTGCTGTTGATTCTTAACGTCTAACTGCCCAGTGGAGCCATACAGTCTGTTTCCCTCCTCGGGCTCGGAGATATGAAACCGTCTGAAATGGCCTAATGTCTTAAGTCCTTAACTATGAGATGTAAATTCTTCACAGTCATGGTGACTAATTTAAATCAGTTTATGAGTTAGGTTTCCCAACATCTGTGCTTACCTGATGTTTAATATGATAGGACTGTCCTCAGAAGGTCTGTCAATTTTTAAAGAGAGTGTGAATTGGACTAAAATGTAGGGGCATGAGCCAGGGACTGGATCTCACTCTGAGGCAGTGATACTGGGGCAAGAAGACAGCTGTTGCCAGATGTGGTGGTGCTTACTCATAGCCTCATACCTTGAAGGCTAATGCAGGAGAACCATGAGCTTGAGGCCAGCCTGATATAGATGGGGGGGGGGAGATAGAGAGACACTCAGAAAGTGTGGGAAAGGTGGAAGAGAAGATTTGGGGGGGGGGAGATGGAGATAATCAATGCATGATCTGTGACTAAGCATGTGTGGCTGCATAGGGCTTGACACATAACATCACTGTACAGTGCCCGTCCTGGAGCATAGCAGTAACAAGGAAAATAAAACTTTATAAAACCTGGACATGTGTGTGATGCTGGTGATAGAATTGGGGGGCCTGGTGCATGCTAGACAGATATTCTACCTTTGAGACATGTTCTCAGCCCTCAACACTCTGCGTTTGATTTCTCTATCCAGAGAAGCATATGACATCATGCATGCCATAGTAGAAGTCCCTGTGGGAAGTGTAGTTGCTGCTGTTGTCACTGTCAGCTCCCGTATTCAGAGACTTGGACTGTGGGTTACTCCTAGCAGTAACTGACTTGGCCTGGAGGTCTAACTTAGCTGTCTCAGCATGCTAATGGAGCTAAGGCAGGCTTTTTTAAAGACCCATGTCCGTCACAGAGAAGCAAAGGTATTTTAGCACTCAATGTCAAACACATTAATTTCAAAATGAAGAAAACTATAAAAATGGACTAAGCTTAGCTTTATGAGGCAATGTCCTATATGATCTACAGTGCTCAGTGTTGACCGTGTCCTTGAAAAGCTTCAGTGAAGAGGTGGACCAAGGAAGGTCATTGCCAGCACTGAGTCAGCGCAGCCTCACTCCGTAGGAAGCCTAGGGGATGGGAAGGAGAGACCGCAGCTGTCTGTTCTTTATTCCCAGTTTGCAGTTTTCCATCCCTAGGATGAAGATCCTCATTAGGGACTCCTGGTTTCCTTACCAGCCCTGTAAGCTGTGTCTTCCCACATCTTTAGGAACTGGGTTATATGTCACAGCCAGGCCCATCCTGGGTATCACAGCGTTCCCCTAGCAGTTGCATCCGGTTATATGTCATTTCAAGAGTTCAAATTCCAGTGACTTAAAAGTTTATATGATATGCACATGCACCTGGGGCTATTTTAGCATCTCCTAGGGACCTTGCTCCTCTTTTGCCATTCCTCATCATTGGCCGGCCATTGGAGCCATATGTACATAACCAGATGGAGGCCTGGAGACAAAGCATCCTTCTTTGTTGAAGGGAGCTGCTCCAGAGAGAGGAGAGGGGATGTAAATACTGAGAGCTAATGGGAGTCAGCAGTCATGAGCAGGATTTTATTTTTGTCTCCAGCTTATCCTTAGCATCTGGTGGAATCATGGCTAAGACTCGATGAGAAGCAGTCCCTAGGTGGACTAGTTTTTTTTTTCCAGCTGCTGTGACCGAGAAATCTGACAAAGGCAACTCAAGAAAGAAAAGATGCAAAGTTCAAGGGTACAGACTGTTGTGGGGGGCAGTCAAGGCAATGGGAGCACCATGCGGGTGGGCGTGCTGGCTTTTCAACCTTGCAGGAGGGGAAAAGGTCCATGCTGCACTGATTCCCTCCTCCTTGTGCAGTCCAGGATTGAAGCCCAGGGAAGGGTGCTCCACTCCTTTAAGGTGGATTTTCTCATTTCTGTTAACCTAATCAAGATACTCCCCACAGGCATGCTCACATGCTAATCTAAATAACCTGTCACTAGGTGATTTCAGATTTTGTTGAGTTGGCAGTCATCACTGACACCACACTAGGTCTCTGAAATGTCTGTTTTTATAACACTGCCCACTTGCCATTCACAGAAACACAGCCGTTGTCTTTATCCTCGTGCATGAATAGCTGTGCGCCTGCTATGTGCCGCTTCCATGAAGTGGGTGCTGCCTCCCGGGAGCAGTGCGCAGGAGAGCCAAAACTGAGTTCTGAGTTCTCTGAAGACTCAGCAGGAGTGGGCCGTTGAGCACGAGAGAGGCAGGTCCCTGAGGTTGGTAACATCATTGGTAACATCAGAGCAGAGAAGGGACAGAAGGCTCCCAAAACAGAACCGTGAGCAAACCAAGAGTTAGAGATGGGCACCTAGAGAAAGTCCAAGGCCAGAGCCTGGGAGAGAGGATGCTCTGCCTGTCCCAGCTCTCACCTCTCCACGTGTGCGTGCACGGGCTTCTAGCAAGTCCACCGTTGTATTTTTACAAAGGACGAACATGAGAGGGGAGACTGCGTGGTGCCATCTTGGAGATGCAGAAGGATGTTTGGAAACATTTAGCTCAGCACCGTGCTGAGCCGTGCTTTCTTTCACACTAGCTGCAGATCCAGGCTTGTCTTCCATTCATATCCCTGTGCACCGCACAGGTCAGTCCTGCAAGAGCTGTAAATCCGAAGGGGCCTCTTCGGGGCATGTGGGAGGGAGCTCGGGGCTCTGGAGCAGCAGCTTCACTTCCCCTGTGTTAGCATCTTCAATTTCGTGGAGAACAGAGGCCCAGCTTGATGGCTCACACCTGGAGTGTAATGTTCGGCCACGTGGAGAGAGTGGGAAAGGCAACAGCTGGAGGATCGGAAGTTCAAGAACAACCTGAACTATGGAAACCCAGTCTTAAAAAAAAAAAAACAACTTAAAATAGGGGCTGAGGTCAATGCCAACCAAATGGTTCTTATAACTACCATGTTTTATTAGAGTAGGCAGGCAGAAATGCCACAATTTAAAGAAATAGTGAACAGTGCCACCACTAATTCATTGAGAAAACCATCACACTTGGGAATCTCATCAGATTCGGCTGCAGGGATTAGTGAGGCTTTCCATTTTGTAACATGAGGCAGAAATCTGGGAATGTGCTCAATGACCGGACTTAACTTCTTAGGAATAGGAAGGGAATTTTGCCAGAGTGGCAATAAAATTTTTCTTAGAATGATTTACCAGGTTCACTAATTTTCCATCTACATTATCTCACACCAGGAATATTGATGAGTATCACCTGTGGGTCATTCCTGCAATCTCAGCACTCAGGTGACAATCGTGAGGCTGAGACCAGGCTAGGCAGCCTAGCAGGACCTTGTCTCCAAAGCAAAAGCCAAAGTTAACAAACGGAAGTGCATTCCTAGTAAGAACAGTATTCTGGAGAAGGGCTGTACAGTTTCCTCAGAGTTAGTAACTCTATGGCCCTTTTAGAGAATCAAGTGTATTGCTAGTGTGTGTGTGTGTGTGTATGTGTGTGCGTGCACACGTGTGAACTCAGATTTGCCCTTCTATGTTTGTGTGTGCACGCCCTCACCTGTTTTATGTATGGAGGCCAGAGGTTGTTGTCAGATGCCTTCTACTGATTTCCACCTTATTTTGAAGACTGGATCTCTCCTTGAATCTGGAGCTCACCCAATGGGCTAGTCTGGCTGGCCAGCAAGTCCCTGGGATCTGTTTGGCTGTCCACAGCACTGGGGTTGCTGGCATGGGCTGCTTTTACATGGTTACTGGGAATGGAAACTTGAGTCTTTAGTGTTCCAACTAAGCACTTTACCCTCCAGGCTTTCCCCAACCCTGAGATAATCTGATTTTAAAATTGAATCACATTATTTATCTGCTTTAGATAAAATTGCTGTATCAGCCTCTCTCCACTGGATGTCATCTTTCCCCACATATCTATATTCCAGAGCCTCAATGCAAGTGTGAGCTACAAACCAGTGGTGTGCAGAGTTTGCTACATTGTCACATTCACTGTCCCATCCGTCATTCAGCACCTGTTCAGATCTGGTTGCCAGGCTCTGGGGAACCAGGGATATCGCTACAGTAATAAAATGAAGTTATAGCTCTCAGGGGCTGATATTCAGAATATGTGGGGCAAGAAATGTTCTTGATATTGGACTTTTTCAGATTTTAGAATATTTGCGTATATAATTATGCAGGCATATTTTTATAAATCTATCTATATGCTTTTGTTATTTATTTATTTATTTGGACAAGGTTTCTCTGTAGCTTTGCAACCTGTCCTGGAACTCGCTCTTATAGACCAGGCTGGCCTCAAACTCAGAGATCCACCTGCCTCTGTCTCCCGAGTGCTGGGATTAAAGGCGTGCACCACCACCACCTGGCAAATCTATCTATATGTATATATGCATGTATATTTATATGTGCACGCCCCCACACACAGAATCACGTGTGTCTTACGTGCAGTGGAAAGGAGGGCTGGGGAGATGGCTCAGTCAGAAATATGTAAGTCATGCAGACTGAATTAGGTAGGACACCTGTGACTCTGACGCTCTGAAGGCCGAGGCAGAAGGATGACTGGCACTTGCTTGTCACCTAGTGTAGCTGAATTGGCGAGCTTCAGTCTCAAAGACAGCCTCTGTCTTAAAATCGGAAGAAGAGGAGAGATTGAGATGGGCAGTGGACTTTAGCCTCTGGTCTCCATATGTGCGGTTCATGAGCACGTGCATACACACGTACACACACACGAGAAAGAATAGCGGGGAGGAGGAGATGTTGTAGGTGCAGCCCCTTACTGACAAGTCAATAGAGATTTGAAGACTTTAGAGAGGGACTTTTGTCCTCCACGTGGAAAGAGAGTCTGGGCTTCACTGAGAATATCCTGAGGCCCTAAGACACGCATGCTCAGTGCAGTTGAGTGTTGGTTGTGGTAGGAACTGGTGAAGAATGTGAGGAGGGACCGTGTTGGAGTGGGTGAGATCAGAGGTTGAGGAATTCACAGAGAACCTGGAAGATCACAGCCAGGACTTCTGGCTGGTCTCCAGTGAGAGGGATCCATGGATCTGATTTGTTTTCAGAGCCTCATTCTGGCCAACAAAAGGAACAGATGAAAGCAAGAAGAGCAATTACGAGATATTACAGGTGACTGGTGAGGACTAGGATTAGCATGGAAGTTAGAGAGAACAGTAGTGTTCAACAAAGCAGTGTTTTCATTATGGACTTTTATGTAGTTTCCTTTGATTTAGACTAATACTCAATTTGTGTGTGTGAGTGTGTATATGTGTGCCTGTGTGTCCTGCATGTTTGTAGGCGTGGGTGCATGTTTGTGTGTTGTGTTTGTGATTGTGTGTTTGGGTTGCATGTTTCTTTGAGGAGTTTCAGGTGTATGTGCAGGTGTTACATGTATGCTAGACTTTGGGATATATAGACCAATACTCATCATATTGTCAAGTACAATTAGTGATTTGTTTTCATAGTTATATTGTGAAGGTTTCGAAAAAAAGTATTTAGATAAAAATAGACAGTGCCCCAGCAGAACACCAGATGGCAGTAGAAAATAAGTTATATTTATACGACCAAAAATCACATTTGCAACGTAGCTTAAAGAAAAGGCTAAAATAGCTAAGTTGTAGCCAGGAAATTGACTTGGTACAACTGGCACCTTATCTAGAGAGTTCTTATTTTTTTTCCTGATTGTAATCAAATAAAAATATAGCAAACATGAGTAATAGCCAAGCCTCATTCTGTGTTCCTGCTCTGGTGACGTGTGTGTGTGTGTGTGTGTGTGTGTGTGTGTGTGTATGTGTGTGTGAGTGTGTGTGTGCATGTTTATGTAGTGTGTTTGTATGTGTACGTGTCTGTAGTGTGTATATTTGTGTGTGTGTGCATGTTTGTGGATATGGTGCTTGTTTGTGTGTAGAGTGTGATGTATGTGTGTGTACTGCATACTTGTGTTTGTGGGTGTGGGTGCATTTTTGTGTGCGTGCGTGTTTGGGATGCATGTTTGTGCAAGCAGTTTCAGGTGTGTATGTGTGTATTACATGTATGCTAGACTTTGAGATAATATCTCACTAGTCCCTGAGATTTAGATTTTTGCTGCTGTTTTGTTTTCCCCTTTAGACCACACAGTTTCTGCATAGTGTGTTAAAGTTCACTAATTTTTTTTTTCAATCTGCTGTTGGGCCCACTAATAAATTTATTTTAGATTATTTCTTTTTCATCTCTGGACTTCCAGTTGCTTTTTAAAAAAATATTTCACTATTATTATTTCACTATTGAGATGACATATCTGTTCATTAGTTAATGACTTATTTTTCTTTGGTTCTTTTGTTTTGCTTCTTAATTTAATTAATTGATTAACTGACTAATTTTTACAGCCAGGCTGCTGTTTCCCCTCCTTCCTCTCCTCCCAATCCCTCCCCCTTCACTAATTATCTACAGTCATTTATATCATCGATTTGATCTGTTTTGCTAAGAATAGATCACCATCTCAACACAGTAGAAGCCATTGCTATTGGGTAGATTTTTCTTTCCTGTTATGAGCCAGGAGATTCCTGTCTTCTTTGCATGTGTAGTAACTCTTGGTTAAAGACTCGATTGTGTTTCCAATGCTTGGCAATTCTGAAACTGGTTTGTTCTTTCTGATGTGCAGGTAAGAACTAAGTTAACCTCATTGAAACAAACAAACAAACAAACAAAAAAACCCAGCTGTCTTCTCTACAGTGTAAAGCCACTAGTATTTTGTCCCTTTTTTTTTTTTTGCCTTTAATTGTTTCCAAAATGTAAGTCCTTTGGGGGCGGGGACTGTCTGCAGAACTTAAGGCTTTGCCAGAGATTTGGGCGGAATTCATACTCAGGACTTGCTTCCCTTCTTTCTGTTCTTCACCGTCTGACAATCGAGTTGTTCTGCCAGCTCTAAGTTCCATACCTGAGGTCAGTTCTGTGTCCCTGTGTTCTGTCCCCACTATGTGTGACTGAGAAGTGTAACTGGGTTATTTCGGCAAAAGCAGTTCTGTCCAGGGTGCATCCCCACTGGCCCCCAGGAAGCATGACTTTTTGTGTTCATCCTGTGTGCAGGCAGCCCCTCTCCATAGAAGAGGGCTGGCCCCTATGTGGGAGATAGTGTTAATGTCCAACTTGACTGAATCTGGAATCCCCTGAGAGCTGGGCCCCTGGGCCCTCTGACTGTGGGAGATCTCATTCCTGGCTGGAATCCTGAGCTAGTGGGGGAGGGGAGCTCAGCAGCCGTGGACATTCATCATTCTCCTTCCTTGCTATGGGGATGACACGACCAGCTGCTTCCAGCCCTGCTGCCTCGACTTCCCCTCCGTGGTGTGCCCAGAACTGTGAACCAGAACAAACCCTTTTTCCATAAGTGCCTTTTGTCAGAGTATTTTATCACAGCCAAAGGGAAAGAAACTAAGACACCATCCTACTGATAGCATATTACAGAAATGACAGAGTATGGCTTCTCAACAGGGGCGATAGGTGGAATGCCACAGTGTTTCACTTTCTCTCCTCTGGTTCACTCACTTGGGGGAAATCAGCTGTCACTTGATATGCAAGTACTTTAGTTCATGTAGCTAGAAACTCATACAAGGTCACCAGTGACTCCAGATGGCACAAGGTTCTATAGTGATCTGTTGTGCAGTCAGGGATGCTCCCCTAGTGTCTGCTTTGTCTCCAGCTTCCTGAGGCTGCCCATGAAGGTGGACAGGAATCACACAGCCAGGCGCTGGAACAGAACCCAAACCGCCACTCCGTTACTGTGCCTTTGTCCTGAGAAGACAGGATTTCCACAGCTGATGCGCATGGCTCTAGAACACACAGGAGCAGGGACAGTCTTCTCAGAACTGCGCCTTCCAGTGGCTGCCTGCCATTGCCTTCAAAAAGCTTTTTAAATATTTGGATGTCACTTCATCAGCTTAATGAAGTGTTTGCACCGATACCTGAGTATTAGGCAGGCTGTACAGCTCAGGTTTGAACTTCCCTGGCCGAATTACTTAGCTGTGTCTTTTCATTCATTTTTCCTTGAGCTGTTGGGCTGACTGCTTTTTCTTTTTCTTGTTGACATTAGTGATTTTGATAACAGCCCCCCATTGGCTTCTGATTTTATGCAGTTTCTTTCTCTGTTCCTTTGCATGTTAGCTTCATGTCTAATGTCTTACAGATGTGGTGTTTGGATAAGTTCAATACACAGACGGATGATTCGAGAAAGGATTACATTCTCTGTTGTGCTAGAGAACTTGGAGCAGGCTTAGCAATATCTCCTGGCCTTCACGTACCTGTCTTTTCCGTAGTCACAGAGTACCTGTATAAAGACCCTAATAGGCTTGAAAGTTTAGGAGATAGAAAGTGAGGAGTGTGGTACTTTTCTAAACAGTTCCCCTGTGGAGACAAGAACCATGTAGTTGGCTGAGACGACACTGGTCACGAAGGGGCAATCACTCCACCTATGTAGGTCCTTCATCTGGTATACATGAGCTCAGGCATGTCCTCACTGCCTTGGATGTACATACTGTGTGCTGTGGTCAGTAGAGTTAGGTTTGTGTAGCATGTGCCCATGAGATGCCTTAACTCACGGTCGCTAGTCGTCCAGAGCACGCATATTCCTCGGATCAGTACCAACATCCCACCTAGGTGGTGTTGTGGCATCCGGTGCTTCAATTCAGGTCAGACCACTCTGCCTTAGTGATCTCCCCATGTTGTAGAGGAGCAATATAGAAATAGGATCTATAGAGCAGCTCGGTCAAAGCTTTGGAAAACAGTTTCGCCCCCACCCTGCAGCTGCGAGAAGAGGTTATGAGATAGCTGCCATTAAAGATTTATTATCGTCATTACACTCAACAGCTACAGTAGCGTTAGTGGTTCCTAAAATACATCAGTAGTTATTGTCTGATTACGTCTACAGATAAGTTAATTATAGGAGATTTCTGACTCTTATATAACTCTGATTTAGAGAGAAGTTTAATTACAGCAATTTCAGTGATTTAAATAAGTTGAGCATATATTACCAGTCTCAGCAAGTATAGCCGAGGCTTTCAGCTGTGTTGAAGTACACGTTTGCTTTGTTTTCGGTTTTTCTTGCAGGATTTGAACTCTACAGTAGGGCACGTGATAACCCAGGACACCTGTTCCCACCAGAGGGCCGCTCCAGTCAAATACTCGGCAGGAGCATAATAGCGACTTCTTCCTTCTCATTAAAATCCCATTCTAATGCTTCCCGTCGAGCGCTCCGCCTTTGCCAGCACTAATTTGTGTAATGGTTGTGGCAGTGTGAGCAGGGAAGGAAAACAGGCTTCTCAAGGCGAGGAGAATGCAGTGTTAGAGGATTGTAAATGTTCTGTTAGGGTCGTGATTTGTTTTTCAGTGGATGAGAATTGTGGCACTATCTTTAAATCGAATAAGTCAGATGACTTTATCAACACCTTTCTATCAGTAAACGTAATAATTAAAGATTAACATATTACTTATGTATGCTCAGACTAACATAAAATTAAACTTTCAAGAAAAAGTACTATAAATAAAGCTATGCGTAGTTTATTTATCTAGATAAATAAGCATAAAAGTGGGTAAGTTTAAAAGGTGCAGTGAGAATTACCTTATTTGGAATTCCACAGGACTTTTTCTGTGACCATTTTCTATTTCAAAATTCTACTGGTAGCTTCTGCTGGCATTTAGAGTAGTAATTCTTACCATATAATTTTATATTTTCCCTTAAACATAAAAAATGTTTAGAATAGAAAGGGCAGACTCCTTATCTGCGGTTTCTCTTACTCGTGCTCAACGATGCCCCAGTGCAGACATTGCTGCCATCTGAAGGTCACTGTGGCCCAAGTTCCAAGAGACCACCTGACATCACCTCGTCACATGGGTGCAGGATCAGCTTACATCATCCCAAGAACAGTACACTAAGATATTTTGATAAAGAAAAACAGGGGGAAAAGAAAGCATTGCCATAACCTCTATTATAAAGCATGGCTATACTTGCCCTGTTCTTTTAGTCATTTTTATTAACCCGTTAGTTGTCTGTTTGTGAGTTAAACAATAATGGGTGTTTACATATAGAAAAAGCATGGTCTGTGGGGTTAGCTGTGTCTGCAGCTTTGGGCCTCTGCTAGGAACATATCCCTATTGGTGAGGCTGGGCTGAATGTCACACCAGTAATAGAGAAAGCAAACAGGTCCTGGCTGTTTCACTCTGGGAAGTCTATCACATGGAATGTGATAGACTATCACATGATAGACTATCTATCACATGGAATGTCAGTACACTCATCCTTTTGATTAGAATGTCACTTCCCTTTCCGTCACCTCCTTTGCTCTCTTTGTCACCCATGTTCTGTCTCACATTATAGACTTCACCCATTCTATTTTTCTTTCCTAAGCTAAGGGAAAATGACTTTAGGGAACTCTCTGCTGCCATCTCCCACAGACCCCACCTTCAGGTGTTATGGAAGGTGTGTATGGGCATTTCGTAGGCCTGGCTTTGCTGATCAGTCGTGATGGCCGCACGGATGCTGGCGGTGTTGGAGGAACCCTGGGGCTCCTTTAGTGCTACGAATGTGTGGTCAGGGGAGGACCCCAGGCCTTCTGGCATCTGAGTGGGAGACACTTTCTTCCTCTTCCAGGTTGCAGGCTGTCCAAGGCTCCTGACTCCACCACGGTCTTCTCATTCTCCAGACTGTCCAGGGGTAGACACTCTTCTCTGGGCCGTTTGGAGCTCAGCTGTTAGATGAGCTGATTTGGTGTTGCTTATGTACTGAGGACCATGGATACAGTGGTTACTGAATGGGATGAAGACGCTTCAGGGCAACTATAATCCTAATAAGAAAAAAAAGAGAGATTGTTTCCTGCTTCGTGGTTGTACTTTTTGTTGCCTTTGTGCCTTCCTCCCAGAGGCATCCAGTCTCAACTGGACACTAGGATGGACACTTTTTGGGTTTCTTGAGAGAACTGTTTTTTTTTTTTTTGTTTTATTTTTCCTTGTTTTTGTTTGCTTGTTGTTAAGATACTGAAGTAGTGAAAAAACATAACCGAGGAGCTGGGCACAGTGGCGCACACCTGAAATCTCAGCTCTCAGAAGCAGAGGCAGGAGGACTGTCACAAGACTGAGGTCAGCCTGGCTTGTATTGAAGTTTCAGGACAGCCTGGTGTCAAACTAATAAATAAAAATAACAGCGATGGTTAAAATATCTTTCATGGTTCCTCTCCCAGATCAACTACTAGATGTATTGACCACTTGCAGCAAATGTGTAGCCAGTTATGCTGTGAACTCCAAACTCAGATTGTGCATTGGTCCAGTTATGCTGTGAACTCCAAACTCAGATTGTGCATTGGTCCAGTTATGCTGTGAACTCCAAACTCAGATTGTGCATTGGTCCAGTTATGCTGTGAACTCTAAACTCAGATTGTGCATTGGTCCAGTTGGCTATGATTGAAGTACAGAATACATGGTTTATTGTGATTTTATTTTGAGGTTTTTTTTTTAAGATGACATCCATATATAGCGGTGAAGGAATTAAGAGTAGAAATCATATGTAGTCCAGCATTTTCCCTTCACTGTGTCTTGGGACCACAGGCTCACCTGTATGACATTGGCACGCGGGCTGTTCCTCACGTATCCAGAAAGGGTTCTATTCATGTCAAAGCTCTGTGCGTTCTGATATTCAGTTATTTTTCATGGCGGGTAGCACATTGATGCGGGGAACTGTCGGCATTTCTAGACACAATAAATCGATCCCTATTGCAAAGAGCAGCGTGACTGGGATGTGAGGGGCCGTGCTCTCCACGAAACACTTTCCACTGGGTACCATCCCTCAACCCTTGGCGGTGTTACTCTTTGGAAAGCAAAACTTACTCCTTTACATTCTCTGTTCTGAGCCCTCGGTATGCTGTTGGGACTGACTCTGTCTGTCATGGTCCTGATTCATGTGCTGGATTTTGTTAGCATTCCCCTTTAAGGTTAAGGCTGTTTTGTCTGGAGCGTAGTTAATTATGTGACTATCATCCTAACTGTGTTCAGGTTTGTGAAACACACTTAAAACTCCACTCAACCTGAGTGGTGGTGGCGCACGCCTTTAATCCCAGTATTCGAGAGGCAGAGGCAGGCAGATTTCTGAGTTTAAGGCCAGCCTGGTCTACAAAGAAAGTTCTTGTACAGCTGGGGCTATTAACTCAAGAGAAACCCTGTCTCAAAAAACCAAAAACCAAATCAAAACAAAAACCCAACCAACCAAACAAACCAACCTCAACTTGGATAAAAATCTGTTTATACAGTGTTTATTTGGCTTCTCTTCCCCTAAAGATCACTGACTCCTGAGCGCGGGTACGGATGCATTGCTGATGTTATTACTGGAGTTATCCAGCTAACCAGAGGCTGGACAGCATTAATTGCAAATTATAGCCTCAACATAAAACCAATGAACTTGGGTGAGTGCTTAATTTCTGTCCCTTGTCACTTTGATTCATACTGCATCTTGCTTTTTAACTGCTGCCGTGAACCCCGCGCGTATTTCTCTACGGTCTGTTTTTTTTTTTTTTTCCACAGCATTTGCAGACAGTCATGAGAGTCAAGCAGCATAGGACCCAGCAGGGTATGTGTTGTTGTGTCCTTAATTGCACGCCTCTGTGCCTTGAGGAAGGAGGCCAGAGGCAGATTGTCTTCTACCCCCTGAGAAGTCTGATAATGGCTTGACAGAGCACTTCCTGGAGGATTTCTCAGTGATTATAAAATACAAGTGAAGAGACTTGTTGGAAAGAAAAAAAAATGAGAAGGCTCTTTAAATTGCCTTCGAGATTAAGAACATCAAGCATAGATAGGGCATTGGCAGTGGATGGGCTGGGATGGGGGTGGGTACTTAGTTTTGCTTTCTGGGTATCAGGACTGAGAACTCTGTTGAGTTTTTCGGTTCACGTGTGAGTCTGATCATGACATTGGGTGTTAAAACTCTCTGGCAGAGCAGGAGATTTGAGAGTATTAACCTGTTCAGCCTTTAACATAGCCAGTTTTTACCCTGCCCATAAGCACTTTAGTTCCTACTATTTGAGTGAAATCCCTTATTCAAAACAAGGAATTGTTGCTGTGAAACACAAGGATCCTTGGGCAGAGCAGGGGAGTCTCTGATCCACCTCTCCTGTTCTGTCCTTTGACTCTGAACACATCCCTTCTCCACTGGGAGCTTTTCTTCTTCCACCTGTAAAATAATGCGCAGCTTTGGATTCCTGCAGTTTCTTTGTAGGGTGCCCGATTGTATTGCTTTGTTTCTGGGGCCTTGCTCTACAAGATCTTAGCAACTCTTACCATCCTTTTCCTGGCGATGGATTTAGAACATACAGACAAAGAACAATAACAAAACCGTAAGATGTTTAGAGATCTGGCAGAGTGGTGCCTGTTGCTAATCTCAGGGCGTGAGAGAGAGAGAGAGCAGGATAGGGGTATAGGGAGCTCAAGATCACTCCCTGACTCTATATCAAGTTTCAGACCAGCCAAAGCTATGAGAGATCAGCTTCAAGAGAAAACAAACAAAAAGTATGGTTTAAGCTCAAAGTCACCTGATCTCCAAATTCATATGCTATAGGGAAAAAAAAGATCGAATGATCTGTGCTTGTTCCTTTTCCACAAGGCTCTTGATGAATGTGATAAACCGCTGCCATGGCATCCTGGTGTTCTTAATGTCTTAATTGCTAGAGAAGGATGCTCATTCTCCGGGGCTGGTTCTCTGTGAAGTGTGGATTCATGCAAAGTGAGCATCCACAAGCCTAGTGAGGTGCGGGCGTGCTGGGGAACCATTAGAGGGATGCTCGTGGTGGCATCTCATTAAATAAATAGCACGTTAAGTTTCCTTTCCACCTTGGAAGTTAAAGTGGCGTTTGAAAACAGCCAACAGAAAAAGCTAAATGCTTGCGGGATTTACTGTAAGACTCCATAGTGCCATTAATTTCCATGTATGCTTTAAATTGCTGGGGTGAAATGATGTATTCAGCAAAGAAGCAAGTTCCTGCTTCCTCCCCTGAGTCTCCTTGATTGTGCAATTGGTATCTCATTCTTTAATTAAACTTGTCCAAAGATAGGATCAGCTAAAGTGTTTACTGTATAAATAGTTTGCATTCCCAGTATGCAAGCTTAAAACCGTGGTATAAAGAGTTTGCCATCTGTTAAAAACCAAAACATGTGGTGTGCTGTTGCATAAAAATAAACCCCACATTATTCATATAAAGGATCACAGCTTAATATATCTTTGGGGATGACAATAATATGTGATCTTTTGGAATGTCATCACCGTCTCTCTAGGTGACAGCATGCTCACTAAAGCATTATGATAAACAACATGACTGAGTATAAACATAGGAAATTGAATTGTATTTTCAATACGGTGTTTCCTCTAACATTTGGTCATTCCTTTTATACCAGGAATTTAATCATTTCTCTCCCTTTGCTGCCATCCTCTTGGCCCTCTGATTTCACCTGCGGTCATCGTATCTCAATGGTCTGTCTACTACTACATTATTCGTGCTTATGCATGTCCCAGAAAAGCTTCAAACTGGGTCACCCATTAAAGCCACAGGAGCACCATATTGTCTGCCAAGTACCATAGTATCATATCGTCTTTCTTCTCTAAGACATTGTCAGAGAAACACATGATCTGGCTTCAGGTCGCCATGTGGCTGTGGCCTTCACTTGCCCTGTCCCAGCATCTGGAAGCCCCTCTGTGGTCTCTCTAAGTCCTTGAACTTAACCTCCTTTCTATTCCACCTCCATACTTTCCTTTTGCTTTGAAATCAACTTTCCTCCCTCATGCACCCTGAACTAGACCTGTGTTTTAAGATTCCAAACGTCAGATTCCTCTGATTTAATTTTTTGCTAACGCAAGTAGAAGTGACACCCCTTCCCATTATCTGAAGCACTTGGGTTTCTGTCTCTGTTTGATCTGGGTTTGACTCTGTGAACCTAACAGCAAATGTGTGCCCACGTGCTTTGGAGCTGCAGTTACCATGGCACAGGGATATACCATACCTTGTATTGGAATTTCCCACCGCACAGCAGTGGGCACAGGTGTTTAAATTTATTTTAGGAGTCAGTCATATCTGACAGAATTGTGTGAGAAGTTCCGACAGACACTTCAGACAGAACCAATATCACACTTAGGACTATTTTTAGATTCCACTTCAAGACAATAAACAAAACGTAAGTTCTTAAGATTAACTATGGAAACCTAAGCGCTATCCAGGGAAAGTGCTCAAATGTGATATTAAGAATTATACTTTTTTTCCTTTGAAGATGTATTAGTTATGTATAGAGTATTCTACCTGTGTGTACCCCTTCAGACCAGAGGAGAACACCAGATCTTTTACAGGTGCTTTGTGAGCCACCATGTAGTTGCTGGGACTTGAACTCAGGACCTCTGGAAGAATAACCAATGCTCTTAACCTCCGAGCCATCTCTCCAGTCCTAAAATATATTTTTAATAATGGTGTGTATGTGTTTGTGTGTGTATGTGTGCGTGTGTATGTGTGCGGGGTGTGTGTGTATGTATATGTGTGTGTGGTGTGTGTGTATTATGTGCGGTGTGTGTATGTGTGTGTGCAGTGTGCGTGTGTATGTGTGCGGGGTGTTGTGTATGTATATGTGTGTGTGGTGTGTGTGTATTGTGTGCGGTGTGTGTGTGTGTGCAGCATGTGTATATGTGTGTGTGGGGTGTGTGTATGTGTGTGGGGGAGGTGTGTGCACATGTGTGTACATGAGTGCAGGTACACGTGAAGGGTAGAAGGGAGTATCGAATGCCCTGGAGCCGGAGTTACAAGAGCAGTATGTGCTTTTAACTATTGAGCCATCTCTCCAACACTTCAGAATTTGTCTAATTTTTTAAATAAATACTCTTATTGTAATTATGTTTTACATGTCTATTATAATAATTTTCTTGATATCTAGTTGACAGAGAAACTGTCTAAATTCGGTCTGAAGTTATCACAAATGTCAAAGCAAGAAAGTTAGTTTCCCTGTGCTCTTCTGTTCTTTCACACCCCAGGCAGCCCCTGGTCCATCCTCCACACCCAAGGCAGCCCCTGGTCCATCCTCCAC
>JAQHUG010000249.1:1220496-1255325 GCA_028555095.1 Dicrostonyx torquatus | reverse complement strand
CCCCTGGTCCATCCTCCGCACCCAAGGCAGCCCCTGGTCCATCCTCCACACCCCAGGCAACCACTGGTCCATCCTCCACACCCCAGGCAACCACTGGTCCATCCTCCACACCCCAGGCAATCACTGGTCCATCCTCCACACCCAAGGCAGCCCCTGGTCCATCCTCCACACCCAGGCAGCCCCTGGTCCATCCTCCGCACCCAAGGCAGCCCCTGGTCCATCCTCCACACCCCAGGCAACCACTGGTTCATCCTCCACACCCCAGGCAATCACTGGTCCATCCTCCACACCCAAGGCAGCCCCTGGTCCACCCAGGTCTCTGTGTAGTCACTTTCATTTCCCAGCACTCTGAGTTAGTGTAATTACTGAGTGTGCAGGATTTGAGAGTAGAACTTCATTGAGCAATTATTTGGGGATTCATGTAACAGTATGTAATAAAAGCTCATTTTTACTGACAAGCACTAGAAATTTTATCGCTACAGTAGAGTTTGTTTATCTGTCCACTTTCAGGCCTTTGGATTAGTTCCAGCTTTGAGTGTGACAGATATATTAAGAAATCTGTGTAGAAGTCATTGCGCAGACACATGCCTTCATTTTCCTTGGGATATATAGGAATGGAATGGTTGGGTTATAGTATATCCTTAATGTCTTAAGACATTCCCAAGTTAGTCCACATGGATGTACAAATCCATTTTACACTCTTTTTGTAGAGTGTGATCTCTTCCCCATCCTCCCCGACGATTGTTGTATAGCAACTGCTGGCCGCTGCAGCCACTCTGATAGGTCTGTGTTCTTTTCCCATTTGCTTTCAACTTTGTTTTTCTGGTGACAAATGATTTTGAGCATTTTTGTTGAACTTTCTCATATTATCTCTTCTTGGAAGAAGTGTTTCTTCAGACTTTGCCTACTTTTTATTAGTATGCTTGTTTTTTAATTTTGAGTTTGAGATTTTTGTCACGGTATTTTAAAAAGATGTTATACATAAGTTGTCCTTTTCTTCCATTTTTCATAATAATAATAAGCAGCTTTAACTGACTTTTCAAATGTTGGACTAGTAGTATATATTTTAGAGTTAAGCCTTACTGTCCATTTTCCTTTATCTGTCTGGTTGAATTGGGCTTGCCAAACGTTTGCCTAGAATTGTTTACACCTGCGTTTGTAAAACACGCTGGCTTTTAGTGATATTTTCACGTAATGTCTCTGTCTGCTATTGGTCTCAGGAGTAATACTGACTCATGGTGTAAGTTGAGAAACAGGCTGCTGTCTTCAAGAATTTATGTGCTGTTACCTCCTGAAATATTTAAGAAAATTCTCCAATGAAGATTACTGGGCCTAGAATTTTCTCTGTGGGCAGATTTTGAACCACAAGTTTGATTTAATTGGCGTAGATGTTCAGCTTAATTCTTCCTGACTTACCTTTTTAAGTTTGTGACTTTCAAGAATTTGGTTTCATTTTACCTTCTTTGTTTAATTAATTTACAAAGCACTGTTTGTTGCCTTGCAAGACTATGTGGTGCCGCCTCTTTCCGGAAATGGGCTATTTGTTGTTTCCCTGTCCTGGTGGGTGGGGTTTTACTTATTTAACGCTTAGCATGAATTTCAGTTCATGGCTTTATTGCTCTTGTGGTTTGCAGGTCCTTGCATCTGTTCTCAGCTGTACTGTTTCCTTCCCCCCTCTTACGTCCTGGTTCGTCTCCTTCTTCCTGTGAGGCAGAAACGTGCAATGCTCTGCCTTTCCAGTTGTGTGTGGCTGTTGCTGGGGACTGCTCTAGAAATGCCTGCTAAGTCAAGTTGCATCGTTTCGTTGCTCCGGTCTTCTCTATTCTACACTTGGCCCAAAGGTCTTTTGTATTCGTATGAACATTCTTCTTCTCTTGCCCTATCATGTACTGAGTTGAATTATCAAATTATCTAATGGGCTTACAGGTCCTTATAATCTTCTTATAGTTATATTAGTATTAATTCATATATTTCGTAGCTCTATTACTAGATTATTATACTTTCTTATGGATCAATTCTTGGTTCAGTATGAAATAGCCTTCTTCATTTCCGATAATATGCACTGGCCTGAAATTAACTTTGAACATTCACGTAAGGACTCCAGACTATTCTATTAGAATAACATTCACTTCTTCATCCAGTTGTTTTTAACTGGTTTGTGTCTTTATATTTGAGCTGTATTTCTGTTGAAAGGCTCCAGCAGGCCTGAGCTGGCAAACATGGCACTGGCAGGTTTTGCCCTTTTCCCTTCTCTGCTAAAAACCATTAGATAGCATTCCTAAAGTTGCCCACCAGGTTTCATTCCCTTATTTGGCCACTGACGCATTCCTGAGACAAAACACCAAGGTGCAGCAATCAAAATTCACTATTTTATTTCACAAACATGTCCAATCAAGATTTACCAACCCACCCTAGCACAGACAACCCTTTTCTCCTTAAAATCCCACTCTTGCAAAAACACCAAAACACCTGCTTTCTTGCTGCATGCTGTCTGCCTTTGCACCTCTGAGGGAATAAATCTCGTTTGTGCTGAGAATTTGGTATCTGGGTGTGTCCTGTGCTGAGTCTTGGGGGCTAACCTCCCTTACCCTTGTAGTCAGCAGACCATAAGTCTTGGTTTGTTTTTTTTTCCCCTAACCTGAAAGCCTTTATCTATTAATTGCTACAGTAAATTGGGCATTTATATTCAGTGTGGCTACTGGTATGCTTGGATGCAAATCTAGCATTTTGCTCTGTCTTCTGCTTGTCACAGCTCTTTTCGTGCATTTTTTTCTTTCTGCTTTCTTGCAAATTACTCGAATAATATTCATAATTATGTCATTTCTTTGCTGCATAACTACAGTGGTTTCCTTAGAGTTTGTAGGATATGCCTGTAGTTGCTCAGCCTGTACCTCGAGTTGTATGGCAGCACTTCCTGTGTTGCCCTCATACACTTCTGGTTCTCCTGCCCACTACTGTGCGCCATCCTAACACATTACCTTTGCATGTGCACCAAAGCCCATCCAGTACTGTACTTATTTT
The DNA here is from genome assembly GCA_028555095.1 of Dicrostonyx torquatus. NCBI lineage: Eukaryota > Metazoa > Chordata > Mammalia > Rodentia > Cricetidae > Dicrostonyx > Dicrostonyx torquatus. The sequence continues at coordinate 1,252,304 of JAQHUG010000249.1, read as the reverse complement.
TCCTTATAAACTATTGTTTAAAAGTAAAACTATTGTCTTTTAAAGATGAGGTTTTTGAAGATATTTAAACAATAGAAAAATAAAGCTTTTCCCCTGTGTTAGTACAGTTTCTGGTCCCTTCACTTTTTGTGTGCATTTGTGTTTCTACCTTGTACGACTTATCTTCTGTAGGAAGGCTGCTCTGGAATATTTCCTATGAAGTAATCATACTTCCCATAAGTCCTTCCTGCTCTGACATGTGTCAAACCACTTTCATTTCCTCTTTGGTTTCTGAAAAGCGTTTTGCTGGGTATAAAATTGTTGGGATACTTTATTTGGTTAGTGTGTGTATATCGTGACTCCATTACATCTCCTTCCATTTTCTTCTGGCAGAAATTCTTCATCGCTATTTTTGTTTTCTTGAGCATGACCTGTTCGCTCTGTCTACTTTTAGGATTCTCTGAAAGAAAGAAAGAAAGAAAGAAAGAAAGAAAGAAAGAAAGAAAGAAAGAAAAACTGGCTTGAGAAACTTTATTTGTGGCCCACTCCCATATGTACAGTTTCTAGAAAACCATTGTCTCATGTATTTTCTGAAATATTTAAAAGATTGTCATTACACTTAATCATAACTTTAGTATGTGAAGGAAATATCCCCGGTACTGTGGTGTTATTTTCAGCACCTCTTTCTAGAATAATAATGACTGGCTTCTTCATGATATCAAGTTACAGGTTTAAGTCTCTGGTTCTAGTCTCAACTAAAATCATATTTGTTCATGGTGAGAAATGTACCAGTTAAACAGGTATCTTTTTCCTATTTGTTAAACCTTCAGAAATAATTTTATCCTTTTTCTGTTACCAAAATAAGCATAAGCATTTCTCATTTTCTGGAGACCAAGATTTTAGCCACCATTGGGTTGCTTGCCAAAGGACTGTGGTCCTTCTCTCCTGTCAATCATCTCTCCTAAAAGCCAAGATTAATAACTTCTGTAATATCAGGTGTTCATGTTTACTTTCAGGGACAAATGTGAAAGGCTCTCTTGAAAGTTCTCTTACTGTGATCATCCGATTGGTTTTAGACACCCATGGTGAATCCCGTGGAACTTCCGTCTTAAAATATGTGAAAATTAAAGGGAGTCGCTGCTATGCTGTGTAACACTTATCAAATTTACAGAACCTGTTGATAGTGAGATGACTCAGTGAAAATTACTAAAACTCTGTCTTATGAAATCCTAAGCCCTTACTGGTGGAATCTGTTCTGCCGTGCCTTTAAATGTGTCAGAGATGCTGTACCTCGGAGTGGCTTGCTGTTCACTCATCAGTGGGACTTGGCTCCCTATTCCTTTTAGGTTCTGCCAGAGACACCGGTGCAAGGCAAGGCTAGGAGAGCATATAAAGGGCATTGTTGTGACATTCATGGGAAACCACTATTTCACAGAAATATTAAAGGAAGCAAAAATGAAAGTACCTTTAAGCACTGTTTAAACAAAATTAATGCAGTCTGGTAGATAATGTTCTGACATACATATTACACATGTTTCTGCTCTTTGAAAGTGGATGTTGTACATAATTTCAAGGCTGGAAGTTAGGGACCACAAATCTGACTTTAATGACCACCAGTTATTATACTGAGCAATACCGCTTTGGGAGCTGTCAACATGGGTGGCTCTGTATATTTTACCCACATTATACTGCTATTTGAACTTGTACTTGTTCTGCTGGCTGTTCTGCCTGTTTCCTACATCTGATGATTGAGTTTGTTGCTGAGCATGTGTCTCAAGCCACCTTCACCCTTATGTATCTACCTACTGAGGATAGGACCCTCACCCTTCCCGTGTGAGCATGTGAGCTTCCCTGGGGCTGCAGTACTGGCTCCTCCTTTCTGTTGCTTAGATACTCAGTTAATGGTTAGAGAACCAGAAGACCAAGAGCTGGTTCCGGAATTAAGCGGTGACTGAGATCTTCCCTCCTGAGCAGTGCCCATGGAGCTGGTGCTCGCAATGACCGTGCAGAGTATGGACTGCTGGGCACTGATGGAGCTTCTGTTACATCTAGAAAAACACATCACTTAGTGCCTAAAATTTCTAATTTAACATATGGGGTCACATCTGTTAAAGGATTATTACTCTAGAAGGGGAATGATGTATAATTTATTAAAGTAACTCTATGGGGAGACAGCCAACTCCATTTAATGAACTGAAACACTTGCTGGCTTTACGGAATGTTCCCAGCAGAATCTCGCAGTCTTTTTGTCGAGGGGGCAGATGAGAACAAGTGTCCTTTATATAATGTTTACTGTGTTGAGTTAGTTAGTGTCTCTCAGCTGAAAAAATATTTATGTTCACCGTTCAGTGTAAGCTTTGAATATTGGACTCCTGCTGGTTTGTAGTTGGTATTTAATTCTGAGGGGAACAAAGGTCCCTTATTTCTCCACTGTAGGAGGCAAGGAAGGGAGCACTGTCCACCTATCCCATCACACTGCGGCAGAAGGCTGGCAGGCCAGAGCAGCTCCCGAAGTGCTGCAAACACACCTCTTCTCCCACCCATACTTAGGAAGTGTGTAGCCCTAGAGACTGAAGCCTCAGAAGGGGTTGCTTTTGGCTCAGATACATGAATTTTCCTTTATCACAAAGCAATGATACAAACAAAGGCCCCTCCCCAAAGCACTTCCACAACTGTCTGCTGATTAGGTTTCTCAGCAGCAAATACCATGCCTGTCTCTCAGTGTACTAACAGACTGATTTCAGAACCAGTGGGATGCTTAGCAGTAGGGGACACCTTGCACAATTCCTACCTTTAAATGAAAGAGAAAATAGCAGAGGGCTCCAGCCCACACTGCCCGTCTCTTAGGAACACTCCAGATGCAGGCATGCTAGTCCTGTGCTCAGCAGGTGCATTTGCATCAAAGATCCTGACTAGGATTGATTCTCTAGGGGTTTTCTTCATTGTCTCCTCCCCCTCACATGTCTTATTATTTCTTATGTTGAAATTTACTAGTGATTTTGTTTTAAATACCAAATTTAACTTCTGATTTTAATTTAGGAAGATTAAATGTTTAGTTGTATTTGTCTTAATTGTTATTTACCACAATCAATGTAGTAAAATTGCTTAACATAACTGTGAGCTTCATCCTGTATCTTGAGTGGAGAGCACATTTTTTTCTTAAATACTGTAGTATAATCTCATATTTCTTTCCCATAAAGCATTTTGCTTTTCAAATTAATGTTACTTTCATGAGTTTTCACCAGATTCCACCTTTGATAACTACTGTAATAAAGGCCAATCACTAATATTTTGCATGAATAATCTTGATGAATGCTTGTACAAGTTGAGTATCCTTTGCCTGGAGTATTTGGAACTAGAAATGCTTTGGATTTCCAACGTTAAAAATATTTGCATAAACCCAGTGAGAAACCCTGAGGATGTGACTCATGTAATTTATTTATATTTCATCTATATTTAATTCACATAGCCTGAAGTTAATTTATGTTCCAGTGGTTAATCTCAGTTGTCAACACTAGGAGCTATAAAATCACCTGGGATACAAACATCAGAGACTGTATTTTGATGACTTTAATTGATTCGGGAAGATTCACCCATGGGCGTCACCATTCCTTAGGCCAGGTTCCTGGACTGTACAAATAGGACGAAGTGAGCAGAGCATACATATTCATCATTCTCTATTTCCTTATGGTCAGGCAGTCAGGAGCCCAGGCTCTGGCTCCACCCATAAGGAAGCAGAGGATGCTCACAGCCTGCCTTCCCAGCCATGGTGCTTTCCTGTGTGATGAACCCTAGAATTGTGAATCCAAACAAACCTCTCCATTTTGAGCTGATTTTGTCGGTATATTTTATCACACTAACAGCATAAATATCTCATAATTTTCTGCATGAAGCAAATTTGAAAGTGTTGAGGTATCAGATTGGTAACCTCATGTGTGACTCAGAAAGTTTTGAACTTCCCTCTGTTCTGGGCATGTTCCTGAAATTCCTTCTCTGAGGAAGACAAAACAACCAGTATCCCTCCTTGTAAGGCCCTAACAACAAACCAAGTTGTGATTTCACCAGAGTTCACCGAGATGATTAGACTGACTCAGAGCCATGGGTGAAGGGTCACATGCAAGTGCATGGACGATCCTAGAGAATCCACACTGCAAGGTCCACACACAATAGCTCTCCTGTGGATGTGTGGAGGAGTCGGCTCCATTCATCCCTCCCCACCTGTATCCTCTAGCCCCGCCCAGAGACCCTAAGGCCACATGTAATGAGTGTGGAGTTGCAGACATTTTATTGTAGGGGGTGGCTGGATACTCGGGTGAGGGTTCCATGACCCAACCCACCCCATCTTCTTCCAAAAGGGAAGGTTAACAGTCAACAAACCCAGCTATGATGCTCTTTGGCAAGCAAGCCCACTGATACAAGATGGCCTAGTTTGGCTGGAAGGATGGATAGTCCTGTACAACAGAGCATCTCAGATTTGGGTTTTATTTTGTTTCTTCTATTTTTATTATATTTTAAAAATTTCCAAATTTTCAAAATTATTTTTGTTAGGAGAAGGCATTATGCCACAGCACACGTGTAGAGGCAGGAGGGCAGTTTGCAGGAGTCTCTTCTTCTGTCATGTGAATTCTGTGGCTCACACTCAGATCAGCAGGCTTAATAGCGCATGCCTCACTCAGTGAGTCATCTCACTTGCCCAGAGTGGGATTTTGGATTAGGGATCTCAAAGTCTAATGGGGTTTGGGGAGCATGAGAAGTACAGGGTGGCTCCATAGGTAGAGTGTGGGTCAGATGAGTTGCCTAAACCTCTACCTGCTCCATCTGGGAAGTGTTTGACTACAGAGCAAATCCGAAATTAATAAAAGAACAAAACCAACCAACCAAACAAAAACCTTTACACATTTACTAATACCGTAGCCCTCTCTGGACTGTTTGTTGGTCCTGGGTTCTGTGAGAAGGTGGACTGAGCAAGCCGTGGGAAGCAAGCCAGTAAGCAGCTCCCCTCCATCAGCCCCTGCCTCTGGGATCCCGCTCTGTTTGAGTCCTGTCCTGACTTCCTGCAGCCACTAACAGCAATGCTTTTCTTCCCCAACTTGCTTTTTGGTCATGGTGGTTTTGTCACAACAACTGGAACCCTAACTAAGACAGTAGTTCACACAGATTTCCATTGAATTCAGAAGCAGAATTTTAGCCGGGTGGTACACGCCTTTAGTCCCAACACTTGGGAGACAGAGGCAGGTAGATACTGTAAGTTGGAAGCCAGTCTGGTCTACAAGAGCTAGTTCCAGGACAGCTAGGACTGTTAAATAGAGAAACCCTGTCCTGAGAAGCCAATAAATAAATAAATAAAAATAAAAGAAATTTAAAGTAAATTAAGATGCTGTATGTGGAAGTTGTAGCTAACACCGGTGAGGTGCTTCAGGTCTCTAACTTCCATGGAAGGTATGCGGAGTCAGATACCCACAGTGCGCTGATGGAGACACGGAGGCTTAGCCAGATATTTCAAATCACCCAAAAGTGGCAACACTGAAGCTCATGCTCTCATCTTTCTACTAAGCCAGAGTGTGTCTGTGTAATGTAACTGGGTGCTTAAGACACAAAATGAAGGAAAATTACGATGGTTTTTTTAAGCTACCTTTCTCTTTAGAGACAGTAATACATAGTTCAGTTAGCTCCATTGTGCAATGCACTACTTACACTAATACTTAATTCCACTCTGCCATCGTGATCAAAGCTTAAGAACAACCCACTTTTTCAACGTCTGGGCCAGACGCCAGAGATAGGAAGTAGTTGTAAAGAATGCTGGCATTGCATACTACTGGGGACAACCCGAGACCCAGTCTTGGCTCCACTGCTTACAGAATATGTATCCTGGGTAAGGGACGTGTGTTTAACAATTAAGCACTCAATAAATGCCAGCTATGTATCAACAAAGAATTTCCCTAACAAGCACACGTAAACCCAGGAGACTTAGGAGGCTGAGGTAGGAAGATCATCTGAGACAGAGAGTTCAAGGCCAGCCTAAGCAACAGAGTAAGACCTTTGTTTCATAAGCAAAACAGAAAAGAATAATAGAGTCTCAGGATTGGTTCCTGTACTTTGTCAAACCTGGCCTGGTGGCTCATGTTTATTACCAGCCTGTATTAGAGGCAGGAGGATCAGATGTTCAAGATTGCTTCCAGATACATGGTGAAGTCAGGGCCAACCCAGACTGTGTTGAGGGGGGGGTCAGAATTTGATAACATATTAAGCAAAAGCAAACTGTGTTATGAAGTTTTGATGTCCCACTAAAAGCAGCTGAGCTTTGCAAACCAAGAGCCTCCTTGTTAGCTGGGCCTGTCGTGCCTGTGCAGACCGACTAAAAGCACTAAAAAACAGAAATGGAAGAAGACACAGGAAATAAATACCAATGTTCTCCACAGAGTGTTCTGTGGGAGATACCTTGAACTTAAATAACTTGAATGGAATAAGACATGTGTTTACCAACGGTCTCCACAGGGTGTTTTGTGGGAAATAGCTGGAGCCTAATTTGCTTCTTTTACTTGTCTTCTTCCACTGTGCTTCCCACTATAGTCTTTTAAACAGTTTGGATTAGACAGTTTTTAAAGCAACCTAATCTGTTTGTTGTGTCCCTTAGTTTCTTATCACTGTGGTGCTGTAGAATATCACTTTAACTATGTAAAGGTGTCTTGCATTTGTTTTATGCTGAATTTGTTTAACTAGGCAAAGATGTGTACATTTGTTTATTCTGTCTTTGTTTAATTATCTAAAGAAGTGTTTTACCTTGCCTGCCTAAGGCACCTGATTGGTCAAATAAAAAGCTGAATAGCCAATAGCTAGGCAGTAGAAGGCTAAGTGGGGCAGAGAGAATAAGTAGGAGGAGAACTCTAGGCTGGTGGGGGAACTGAGAACAAAGGAGAAAGAAAGGGAGGTGCCTGGGGCCAACCAGTCACTAGACAGATAGACATGAAGTAGGACATACAGAATGAAAGAAAGACAAAAAAACTCTAGATGAAGAGAAACAGGTTAAATTAAGTTATAAGAGCTAGCAAGAAACTAGCCTAAGCTAGGCCGAGTATTCATAATTGATAGTAAATCTCCGTGTCATGATTTGGGAGCTGGTTGGTGGCCCAGAAGAAAGGCTGCTGCACTGTATTTTTGTTTTGTTTTGTTTTGTTTTATTTTAAGGAAGTGGATGTGCCTCAAAATTACAAACTGATATTAGCGTCATCTCTTCCAGAATGTCTTTCTTTGTTCTTGCATTCAGAAACAGCTCTTAGGGATTTCTCTATGGCAGATCAAGTGCCAAATACTGGGTATGAGTGATGGTGAGGTCAGTTCTTTCCTTGTAGAAACAATAAGCTGGCACGGGGAGAGGTCAGGAAGTATGAGGAGTATTTTTTGTTTTGTTTTGGGTTTTTTGTTTGTCTGTTTGTTTTCCTAGAAATAAAATGTAAGCATAGAAAATGTGTTCTTTGTTGATGAACAACCACAGCTGAGTTCATAGGATGTCTTTGAAACAGGACCACGGAGTGTGAGATGGGGGTTCTTTAGTAGAATGCCATAATTTAGAGACTACATAAAGGAAATGTAGGCTTTTCAGGTAAGTGACAGATGATGAAAACAGAGACAAGGGACCAACTTGAGAAAGGCAGGGATGCTGGTTCCAGAAGGCACACCATGAAGAAACTCAAGGTGAAACTGTTTTCCTTGAATGAGTACGGCATTTCAGGTAGGTCTGTGGGAGATAGCCACACTGTTAAATTAATGTCTACATAATTAGTAACTAAAAATGTATTGCCGACAGTGGTGTCGCACGCCTTTAATCCCAGCGCTAGAGTGGCAGAGGCAGCCATATATATATTGGCAGCCTCAGACAGAAACAGATTTTCTGCCCTCTTCATGGCTTTTGGTGGCAATACCCAGGTTTCATCATTTCACTGATCTTCTATGGTGGGGTTCGTGTTGTCCCTCTGCAAATCTTAAATCACTGAGCATGTGCCCTGGAATCTCTTGGCTCTTGGCAGCAGTAGGTTCTACCTCTACACAGGAGCAGCTTCACACCCTCAGCCTACCAGTAGACTAGAAAATTCAGGTGTTGCTAATACAAGAATTTGTCCTTTTTGGCACCAAACCTTAGCATTCAATCAGGACAAGTGCTTGTCTATCTAATCGCTTAAAATAAAAACAGCTAATAAGTGATGCTCACATTACTGATCACCTTGGATTCCTGTCCTGTAGTGGTGATGAACTATTTTGACAGAAGCAACTTAAAAGGGAAAGGGTTTGTTTAGTCACGCAGTTCAAGGTTGAAGTCCATCATTGTGGGGAAATCACAGCCCCAGGAGCAACGTACAATGCAATGTAAATAAAAGCAGGCGTACAGTCAGCTCCCTCTCTCAACAGACCATGACTGAGCTACAGAATAAATACTTCTTCCTCTGCCTTCACTGCTACCCTTGCCTGGGTATACTTAAGTTTTCCATTTTTCCAGGACAGTTCCACTGTCTCCTCCCAGATACATTCATGACAGTCCTAATCTGAAAGTCAGAAATGCTGCAAGATCCGAAATATTTTTGTGCATCGAAAGAATTCCACAAGCAGAAATCCCAATTCTGGCCTTATGTGACAGATATCATTCAAAACACAGGAGCAGTAAACTACAATAGAAAATCTCTTTCAGGTGTGCATATTGTGTTTGTCCTTGTGCACGTGTGTGCCTGTGTATGTGTGAGATGTATACATACATGCATGTATTCATCTATGTTTATGTGATAAATATGGAATAGATGAATTTCATGTGTAGACTTGACTCCAATAACCAAGATAATTTATTTTACATATGCAAAGACTCTAAAAAGCTATATTTTTATATCTAAAAGGCTTCTTATTTGCATACTTAACCTGTACTTACTTTTCTCAAATTCAGTTTTCTCCTTAATGCCTTCTCCCCAGGAAGACTTGCTGCGGTTTGGAGAAGTGTTCTATGTGTTGAAGTCTTTGTCTCCAGCTCATGGTACTATTGAGGTGAAAGGATATTGGGGTCCTAGCCCTTCATCATCCTCTTTTGCTTTCTGGCTGCCCAAAGTGAGCACCTCTTCCTCTTTGTGCTTATTGCTTCAGCCCAGGCCTGGAATCAGCTGGGCGTGGGCTAAGACCTCTGAAAATGTATGCCAGAGTCAGCTTTTACTGTTTTATAACTTGACCTCTGCTTTATTACCACCCTAATGGAAAGCTAACTTTACGTAAGACCCTAGCTTTTTTGTAAAATTTTTGTTGAATTCCAGACACAACCATAACATTTAGAAGGTTAAGATTTTGAATTTTCTCTACTTGTTGACTAATGCAAGACAGAGTAGTCAGTGTTTCCTTTGGAGCCTCATATCTGTCCTCCCAATACATGGTGTCATCTCTCATGGGTAGGATTGGCATTGATTGATATTTGAAGGGATTTGGGGTTTGTTTCGGATGCTCTGGGATCTGCAAGATTATTTTGAATATGCAGTAACATGAATAGCTATGTTTCAGAAAGATCCTCAGAACAGTATGACACTGTAGGCAAATGAAGCAGGAAAGAAACTTATTTTTTCATGTGTTTTATTGGAGAAATTGTTTTGCTTAGGTGGAGCAGATCAAGTAAAATGTGAGGATGCTGGGTGTTTGGTTAGTGGCCAGCTTCTCCCATGTAACTCACTCTGAAACATCCTCTATGACCTAAAGAGAAATAAAAGGAATTGTGATAGCTTTGACGCAGACCAAGTATTTAATGTCAGTGCCCTTCCCAAGCCTGTACTTTTCCATTATATTTGTCTATACTTCAACAACAGCAGAGCAAGGGAAGAAAGAATTTGAAGTACAACTGCCTCATTTTCTTTCTTTCTATTTTTGGTTAAAAATAAAAAGACTTATATTGACAAAGATTGAAAAATAAGTCTTACTATAATGTAGATAGAGTCCTCGTGAGCCATCTTAAGTTATCCAAATTTAACAAATAACCATCTTCCCCAGTCCCTTATGGATCTACTTTGAAGGCTCAGTGTCTGGCCATGGTGGTGCAGGTCTATAACTGACCTTAGGCAGCTAAGGCAGGAGGATTGCAACATCCAGACTTGCCTCAGGTGCAGAATGAGCTCAAATGTAGCTTTGGAAAATTTAAAGAAAACTTGCCTCAAAATAGTAGAAAGAGAAGTGGGTAGAGCATGATCCTGGAGTGTATTATTCTTGGGGTTTAATCTCTAGACCATGGGGAATGAGAAATGAACTCTGCTAACATTATTGAAACCAAGGAAAATCAGAGGCAAAGAGATCTTTGGGAAAACAGTCCCATCTCTCATTTGTAAATAAGGAAACTGAGGTACAGGGAACATAAAAGCGTCTGCCAAGTCCTGTCTTGACAGGAACCAGGTCTCATCATTCCGACACCTTGTTCATTGGCCTCCAGAATAAGGATGGGGTGAATTTTTATTGCCATTAAAGCTTCTCCATGCTTATAAACATTTAAAGATAAAAATAGGCTTGATTGGCTAAAACTTCAATTTAGGATGAAAACTGGGGCAGGCTGCTTTCTTGGCAGTGGATGCTATGAGGTTTTGATATTTTGTCTATTTTTGTGCTGTCATAGAAATGCTGAAGCACTAGGGTACTTACATGTGACTCTTTAATGAGCATTTCATTTTACTGTGGACTGTTCTGGGTGCCCTAAACTGCCAATACTTTTTTTTTTCCTAAATAAATCTCATATTAACTTGAGCTCCATGTCTGGTGATACAGAAGACACCTCGGGAAGGCCTACAACACTTTCAGTGAAGCCTGCCCTCAGGCTCACGCAGGCTTTCCTGGAGGCCCTGCTGTCACCCCGCTGACCCAAGAGATATCAGTCTTTGCTGAGTTGATAAGACAGAGCTCCTGTCACCACCATTGCACACCCCGAACTGGTTTCATTTGTATGTCAGCATCTGTGCTAACATACGATATGCCGTGGAGAAGTCCCCTTATTTGGCAATATTTCGATCTCTCTTTTAAACAGTGTTCATCAACAGCATCGACAGTTAGGAGTAAGTAGAGGTGAGAATGGGAAGGAAACAAACCACGTGAGGACCTGAGCAGTCATTTTCAGTCTCTAGATCATGAGATCTGAAATCTGTAAAGTCTCAGCTTTATTTCTGAGGAGACATGATTGAAAGATGGGGCTTGGGTAACAGAATACCAGATTTCTTAATGGTGGGCTCCAGAATTGGCTATGCTCTCCCATTCTGGGTAACAGAATGGCTCTAGTTCTTCAGAGTGGGAGCCTCCTCCATGAGCTGATCAACTCGGCTGAGTGTGCACTCTTCTGGGACCACCCCGGGTGTGAGGAGGTCAGGCAGCTTTCTAGGCTTGCACTCTGCCGAGTCCTTCTGTCTAATTTATATCTGTGCTCCTTTTGGGCACGTGTTCTGGAAGACGGGGAAGGGCTGAGACTCAGATACACAGGCATATTCCTTTACAGTAACTCACAGTGTTTTTAGGCCACTTTTCTCTTGGAAAGCAATGACTATGTATCCCATTCCTTCCATCTGGGTGAGTGAGAAGTCATGGACATGAACCCTTTTCCACCCCTGAAGTCTCATCAGTGGCATTCATTCCTTGTGTGGGGGAGGATAACCGCCACATGTGCAGAGCCTGCTGAGGTGGTCAGAGACGGAATGCTAAGAACCGGCAGTTTTCCCTTGCTCCACCCCATGGTCCCCTCTTTGCTCTTATTTCACTCGCCCATTCTGAGCAAACTGATGATGAGGGTGTCCAGTGAATAGAGTGGAATTCTCTTAAAGTAAGGCCACTAGAGGATGTGGGGAATAAGGGACTCTTTCGAATCTACTGATATTGAGCCGTCTGTGTCGGTAGACATGCAACGCTAAATAAATAAATAGACAAATAAATAAATAAATCAAACAAAAACTTTAAATTGCTTGTGACTCAGTATGAAAATTAAGCTATAAAAGCCCCATGGGCTGCTGACGACTGACCCCCAGAGACATATCATCCCAGGGTCCAGAAGAGGGGAGAAGCCATGGAACCTATGGAGAGGTAAGAGAATAGGGAGAAAAAGTAGGGGACCCAGCAGTGCAATGGAAAAGAACCTGCAGGGAGCAGGAGCAGTAGTCACCTGTGCCAGGTAAAGCAGGAAGAACTAGGTCCAGTAAAACCAGAAGGAACCACCCAGAGCCATGTCAGGGTCCACGATCCTGCTGCAGCCTGGAGCCATGTTGATGCCCGTGGCCTGTCTTACCACTGAAGGCCATACAAATGTCTATGGTTTGTGCTGCCTCCCGGAGCCATGATTTTATCTCTGGACCATTCTGCTACTGGGTGCCTGTCCTGCCACCTGAGGCCATCTTGATGTCTGAGCCTGTCTGTCCTGGGGACCATGTTGATGTCCTTGGCCTGTGCTGCTGTTGAGGACTAAGATGGTGTCCGTGGCCTGTGCTTCAACAGAGGGCCATGTTCATGTCTGCTGTCTGCACTGCCACCAGAGACACTGTTGAGGTCTGTGGCATATGCTGACACTGTAGAACACATTGATGTTCTTGGTCATGCTGACTGTAAAGGACAAGGAAGCTACTTTTGAAGGAGCATTGATGACTGCAGACTCATAGGTGAAAATGAGAGACATTGAAGGCTTTAGTGACAACGCTACCACGACTACCCACCCCCAAAATTAATAGCCTAGACAGGAAACCATTGAAGGTAGCTCTTAAAAATTGTGATAAGGATGCTGAAGTGTAGCTCTCCACAATTAAGGGCTTTCGTAGGGTGGTGGGTGGGGAAGCACTACGTTTTCTTTAAGGGAGTACAACTGGGACTTTGTCCATGCTCCAGTGTATGTATAGGCAACACAAATTGGACTTGTGGTTTCTTCTTCTCCTCCTCTTCTTTTCTTCTTCTTCTATTTGGAGAAGGTCACAAGGAAGGGGCAACCCTGGGAAGACCGGGAAGTGAGTGTGATGGGGTGCAAGATGTGAAATCCCCAAATAATCAATAAAAAATGATGTTGAAAACAAAAAGCAAGAAGGAAAAGAGCAGGTGGGTTGTGAGGACATAGGCATCAACAGCCACAGGCTGAGCACAGGCTCCTTGGTGGGGCTTGTGCTAAGTGCCTCATGCACAACATTGATTTAATTCTCATATTCTCTCCCCCCTCCCCCGCATTTTAAAGCAGGAAAATGACTAGGGTTTAGAACCCTCCATGGCATGTATGTATATGTATGCACACACATGTGTGTGTGTGTGTATGTATATATTGTTGTTAGCCATGATAGAGTTGAGCCTCAGACTTTTGCCACCATCCTTTACCTGCTGACTTTCCCCTCTGAAACGCCTGTCCTTACCCGTGTATTAGGGGTGAGGAAGCCAGAGTGCTGAGAGGGTGGGTGGCAAAGTGCCACCACGAGGTCGGAGAGAGGAGAGTGAGCAGAAGTGGGTAGACTGAGGTTTGGAAGGGCTGGCTGGTCGGCTGTGAAATGACAGAGACTTCGACACTATTAGATGCTGATGGAGACTAAGAACAGCTAGCAAGTGAGACAGAGAAAGGATTCATTTCTTGGGCAGAAGACAAGGGTCTGTGGGTGTATGCATGGACTCTTGGGAAGCAGAGTATCTCCTGCTTTGTCTTAGAACAAGGTAAAGGTTAAGAAGTTTGTAAGTTTAATGTAAAAAAAAATTATCTCATTTATCCTATTGTATCTGGTTTCTCTTTCTGTCAGCTTCTGCATAATCCTTTGACAAACTGGGTTCCCAGGGGATTAAGTACACCTGGGTATTTCAGGGTCATTACCCAGTGTGCACCAGCAGGCCCTGCCTTTAATCCTGCAGAGTGGAGCATCCTTTTAGGTGAAGGGCTTGGTTTGCATGGGGCCCCAAAACACTTGATAAATAGATGATTAAGACAAAACTCAGCTTTGGTTTAAGACATGGTGCCGCCCTGCAGGAGTCTACGATTTGGACTAAGTAATTACAGGCATGAATATGGCGAGAGAGGGAAGAACCATCAAAGAGAACTTGTTCGCGGTAGAGGAGAGATGAGGCTGGGTGGAAGACGAAAGCCTCCGGAAGAGGAAATAGGCAGGGAGAGAGCTGGCAAACTGATCAGTATCCAGGATGGGGAGGGATTATTTCAGCCAAGAAACATAAGGAAAGTCGTTTTATGGAGAAATTGGCCTGAGAAATAGTGCTTAGAATAAGAGGGGAGCTTGTAGTATTCACATTTAGCAGAAGCATGGAATCTATAGGGTAGTTGTGACTTCCTGTGATAGGTTTTTCTGTCAAGTATGAGTGTGGCTCATGACATCCCAAAACAATGATAACCATGAGAACCAAGCTTACTGGCTACAGATTGCCTGACAGGGTCTAGTAACATTAAGGAGATTTTAAGTAACCAGGAGAATTAGGAAGTGAACATGAACTGTGGAAAAGTTCACCCACTGACTTCGTCAGAATGGTGTCTACATTCAGTTTGCGATGTAGTGCAGGATAGCCCACAGGATGTGTTACCGGCTCTCTGTTCACTGAAAGTGAACTAGAATATTCTTGCTCTTTCAGTTACATGGACAGCAAAGCATGCCTTCTCATAACCACCTTGACAAAAAAAAAAATAAGTGGAAAAAAACTCTTCTCTCTCTCTTTCAGTTAAGAAAAAGAAGCCTAAACTTTTGAACAAATTCGATAAAGCAATTAAGGCTGAGCTGGATGCTGCAGAAAAGCTCCGGAAAAGGGTAAGTCGCTGTTTTTGTTTTGCACAAAAATGTGCAGTGGTTTCATCATTAAAATCTCGGGGATTGTAGATTTTTGAAAAGTGTAATAATAATGTTGGCACCAATAGCAAGTGGAAAAGAAATAATCCGTGACCTTCCCGGACACCTTGGCACACTCCTGTGTGAGCCAAGTCGCGTGGGCAGCACTGCATTCAAGGGCTGCAATGGAAGAGGATGGCCATCAGGACCTCTGACCTAGTGTCAGCCCACCTCCATTGGGTTCTAATTGCATGGATTCTGTAGCTGCTTGGCCACCACAAACTTCAGTTTCCTCATTTATGGAGTAAACTGATATGTATCGGTCCTAAAACCCTCTTGCTTTTTGTAAAACTCAAATTATAAGAAAAAAAATATATTGTCACTGTCCAATGCCATATTATGATCACAGTCAATTCTGTAGGCCTTAGTGCAGACACAAAAAGTCTCGAGTCCAACACCTGTTGTGGCCATGAAATGGCACGGGCTTGGTGTTCTCCTCACTCACAAAGCTCATGACAGCTTTGCTTTGTTACCAAGTAATTAGAATCTTCTGCTTTATCTCTAGATGGTTCCGCTTTTGAAAACAACGAATTGATGTTATCTTGACATCTTTATTTCCTTTAGTCATAGCCATGTAAGATATTACAATAATAAGATAATCCACAATATACATATTATATTGTGGTCAGGATGTTTAATTAATTATCTTCCAGTGCCTTTTTTTTTTTTTAGAAAAATTTTTTTGACTGTATTTAAATTCAGAATCTGCAGTGGTCATTAGTGTTTCTGCCATGTGCTTTTCTATTGAATAGCCATTAGCTGCAAAGAAGTGGGCTAAAGGCGTGTAAGCAAGAAACCCGCTAAGAAAACCCATGCAAGTTAGAAGTGGAAGTGGGATAAGCCTGCACTGCTCACCTGTTTATTGGAAGTAGCAGAACGAGAGAGGCCTTTATGACCCAGCATTAGCCAAGACTCCACAGCTGAGGTCCACGCTGGACACCAGCGTATGCTAACAGTAACTCTAGAGTGCCAGAGACAGTGATCATGCACTGCACCTCGATTTTTGTCGGCTAAAATGATTTCTGTGCCTGTCTTGTTTCGCCTCATAAAGCAAAGCCGTCTGTGAGCTTTGTTGTTGTCGTATGCTTGTTCTGGTTTTGTGTGTTTGTGTGGGGTTGTATTTCTTGATCCAAATGAAGCAGGGACCCTCTTCCCTCATCTCACTGTGTTTCCTTCGCATTCTCTGCCTGGATCGTGCATGTAAACATGAGGCGACTATAGGGAAAGGTGACATTTGGGCTACAGCATAAATGAAGGCCCTCAAAGCAGGGGTCTTTCTGTGGTTGTGATGAACAGAGAACACAGACCGAGTTACCAAGGAGCTCACAAGTCAGTGGCTTTCCAGCGCTGGCAGGGTGCTCTCCAGCCCTGCTCGTTTGGAGAAATGATGACGTTTTCCTCAGGAACACTGTGAGTATGTAACAGGGCAAATTAAGGAGGAAGGAGCAGCAGCCTCGCAATTCACGTCTGCTCTCGAGATGTGTTGTGACAAAGCCATCAACATAATTAAGTCTTGTTTATGATCGTTTTTATAGCCAGTATTTCCAAAAGATACAACTCAGTATGCAAGAATAGTTGAGGACTGAGCCAAGGTGCCCCCGACAGCTGGTGCAGCCTCGTCCATCTCTCACATCCAAGTTCCACACTGTGGGGAAGCACGTGCCTGCTTGCTGTTATAGCCCATTTGAATAACCTACGTTTTAAAGCTTTCCAGATGCATTCCTTTACTCATTGATGGGTGTCTATTCACATGTGGTTGTACACATGCCCTGATATCCATGTGGAGCTCTGAGGCAGCATCCTGGCATCTGTTCTCTCCTGCATCAAATTTGGATTGTCAGGCTTGGTGGCAAGTGCCTTCGCCTACTGAATCATCTTGTTGTCCCAGAATCATTGAATTTTTAAAAAATAACATGTTTATTTAAAAATTTCCTTTATCCATCCCCACAGGGTTTAATATAACCTAATGAAATATATTCATTTTTTAATATTTATTAGAATAGTAGTATATTTTAGAGGAATCATTATTGTAATAGTATTATAAATGAAAGTCTTTAATGCGGTAATGTGTGTACTCTCTTTTTGTTGTTGTTGGTGGTGGTTTGTTTGGCGTGTTTTGGTAGGAGGTGGGGGATATAAGAAAGGTAACAAAGTCACAGCAGGATGAGCACATGGGTCACATCACAGCCTCTAAATCATGCTGCAGATGAAGTCACCTCCACTTCCTTGCAGGCAAAAATGAGAGAAACAGAAGCAGACTAGAATAGTCTAGTCTAGCAGAATAGAATAGAATAGTTCAGCATAATAGCTGTCTGCATGGAGCCCACAGAGAAGCGCTCTGCTGCCGAGCTGAGTGGATAGTGAAGGGTCCGTCTTGATGCTCCCACGATTTCCCACATCACTCCAGGGGATTCTGCGGTCCATCTGCATCGACTGTCAGAATGGCCTTCGGCACTGCCCACTGGCTTCACACCAAAACAGCGCGGGCCATGTACACATCTCTCCAGAGCTGTCTCTATATAAGTAAGCTACATTGAGGAACAGATCATTTTTAGGAAGTTGATTAATAATACTATATGCTTTTCAAATCAGAATCAGTTTGGAAAGCAGTGTTAGTAGCTAGGAACGATCTTGAGGGAGAGAAGCTGAGTGAATACAGACCCATTAGTATTACAGTCAGCTCATGTGTGAGCACATACGGTGATTCCCTATGAAAGCCACACAGCCTGTTGCTTGAGGCACTCCAAAGGGTAAGTTACCAATGAGGAATGATGTGCTGTGAAATTTGTTATGAATCTTGGTGCTCCTGTGTTTTCGGTCTCTTAGTGATACACAACACAATGGCCGTGAAAGTGTCTTAGGCAATTAGTGGATATGAAATAAGCTGAAATGATCCACCAAATGCTAACCCCTGGAGTTCCCTCACTTGGAGACAAGGTCCTTCAAATGTGATGGCATTAAGGATCTGGAGGTGGAGATTCTACTGGATTCTCCATTTGGTCTCTTTGTTTCCTTAAAAGAAGGGACCGTGATACAGACAAGATAGAAGGTGACATACACAGAGAAGAGCCAGTGTGGCGATAGGAGTGACAGGGCCACCAGCCAAGGAACACGGGAAGAAAGGGGAGCCTCTGGAGAGTGTGTGCTCATGGCATTTCAGCCAAGAAAACATGATTTTGACATCTACCTGCCCAGCGCTGTGAAAGAACAAATTTCTCTTGTTTTAAGTCACCAGGTTTAAGCAGGTGGTATGGCCCCACATTCATAGGAAATGAAGGCCCACACTGGTAAACTGGAAAATGACCCCTCCCTCCCGCAAGGATAACCATTTCTTGAGATCCATAAACGTTGCCTTGAAAACATTTTTAAGATGGATCTTTGTAGGTATGATTTTCACGGATGGTCTGAAAGTCCATGAATGTGTCGTTTTTAGAAAGACAAACAGAAATTTGGTCCAATCAAAAGGCATGACAAACAGATGTAAAAGGAGACAGTCTGAAGAGGGAAGGGAGTGGAGCCATGCAGTCCCAGGCCAAGGGATGGTGACCACTTCAGGAGCTAGAGTGGCATGGACAGATTCTGCCCTGGAGCCTCTCCAACACCTTGATTCCAACATCATGAAACCAATTCAACCTTCAGTTCTCCAGCCATGAAATTTGAAGAACTATAGAGAGGGAGGCAGGAGCTCATGTGTGTCACAGAGGCAGTCTTGTGTTCGGATGAGCCAAATCAACCCCAACTTCCACCAGAGACCAGTACCGTGGTTACGTGGACCGACGCTCTTCTTGTTTGTTCTTCGTCCTTGTCAGAGACTTCGAAGCTGTGGTGACCTCATTGCCTCAGACAGGCCTGAGGCATCCTACATGTAACTTAAATGTCTTCATGAAGGTTGAGGAAAATGTGGTTATCTTCAACAAAAGTCTAATTTCATCCTTATCAACACACCTCACTTTAAAAATTAAGATATATTCCTTACAGTTTTAATGTCACAGCTTTGTCTTTCTTAAAGTAGCCAGTTCTGTTTAGCATTCAGAGAGAATTCCAAAGATTTCTGATTGAATTGTTTGCTGACTATTAAATAAAAATCTAAATATCATTATTCCCTGGGGTTATATTCACACAGGGTAAAGTCGAGGAAGCAATGAACGTGTTTGAAGAACTGGTTCGGAAGTACCCCCAGAGCCCACGAGCGAGATATGGCAAGGCACAGGTAGCCTGGCCTTTCTCAGAACACTTTTCTGTATAATCAGAGTTTCTCTCTTTCACATTTGCTTTCTAATTCCTAGGTCATTTCCCAAATAGATAGATGGATGGATGGATGGATGGATGGATGGATGGATGGATGGATAGATAGATAGATAGATAGATAGATAGATAGATAGATAGATAGATAGACAGACAGATGCATGCACACACAGGGAAAAGATGCCATCTTAATTGAGGCAGTTTTCAATACTGATCTGTCCAATCTAGTACTTCCCAATGACTTGTCTCTGATTTTGAAAGAAAAGAGGGGCGGGGGTACCTCTGCCATTGGTTCTCTGTCACCGCTACCTCCCTTCCATTTGATTTTTCTCATGATTTTCATTTCAGGTCTTTGGAGCATCTAGGCTCTGTCATGTGATTCTTGACAATACGTCTGCCTTGGAGAGACCTTTTAAAATGTGACATGAATGGCACTTTGTTTCTTTGCCTTGATTCATTTCTTATCTGCCACCTCCTCCTCATTTCTTTCTCCATCATCTCCTCTTCTGGGTTTTATCATCTTCCAGCTCCTGTCGCAAGGCTTGGCCACACTCACCTGCGTTGTCACGAGCCCAGCTGTGCTGCGAATAGTCAGTCAGCTGTGGCCACAAAAGAGGACACGAAAATGGCTCAACATAAAAGAGTTTGTTGTGTTCCTGATGTTAAGATAGGAAACTGGTGCCCTGTGCACCGCCACCATGGAAGATGGCAGGAATCGCAGACAGATTCGGGTTGATGGTGTCGCATGATCTTGGGGGGCTTTCCAGAAGGAAAGCAAGGTGAGGTGGCATGATGAGGATTGACTAGTGCGGACCGCACTGGCAAGCCCAGGGCTGCAGGAGTGGCTTCTAGTTGCTGAGCATCTAGCCCTTGGGTGACCAAGGCAAAAGATGTCACCTCCTGTGGTGTGGTGCCAGAGAAAGGTATGCTCTGGGCTGCACCGTTTGCAAATAAAGGCTTGTCTGCCCTTTTGCCCTTTCTTAAGCAGCAAGTCCTAGACATTTCTGAGGTGTCAAGTGTTATAATATGCAGCCAACTTGAAACGGTGTCCAGTATAACATGAGGAACAACTGAGGGCTACTTATTCTCAGAATACATAATGAGAGCTCACTGTGTGCCAGCCTCTGCTGGGTACTGGAGAGAAATCCCTCAGCAGGATGCACTCACAGAGTTCCTCTGTGAAGGAAAGGGGTTGCATCAAACAAAAGAACCATGCACAGACTTGCCAGAGCTGACCGAGGAGAATAGAAAGGAAACAGGGAACACCACTGGACATGTTGGGGGGGGCGTCATATGATGAGCAGGATGGTGGAATAAGGGCCCATGATGGAGGTAATACTTGAGTCAAGCCTTGGGTGAATATATCAGATCATAATACCCAACAATGCAGATGTAAGCAGAACAAAAGGCAGTGGAATTCTTTTTGTTTGTTTGTTTGTTTGCTTGTGTTTTGAGACAGGGTTTCTCTGTAGTTTTGGAGCCTTTCCTTCAACTAGCTCTTGTAGACTAGGCTAGCCTTGAACTCACAGAGATCCGCCTGCCTCTTCCTCTGGAGTGCTGGGATTAAAGGCGTGTGCCACCACTACCTGGCTGGCAGTGGGAGTCTACGAGCATGCTTATTGAGTCTTGGTTGTGGCTGATATGAGTGAAGGTGGCAGAGTAGACGACACTTTTCTTGGGAAGAAACTGTAGCTGAGGTGCGTCAGGGTCATGGAAGGAGCAGCTTGGTAGAGGAAATAGAGAGACATGGGCCATGATTCGTGGCAACTATATTGGTGTCAGAAATCTGAATAGAAAGAGGGGCCTACTGGGGGCAGGGGCCAGACAGGGAGGCCAACAGCCCCTCACATCTCTTGTTCTCCGTGCCTATGTAAGCCTTTGGAGGGTATTACTCCTGTAGGTGACCACCTGGTGGCTTTCTGTAAAGACTGCTTTGGTTGCCAGTTGGAAAATGGGTTAAGAGAGCACGTGCAATCAGACGCACAGAAAGAGGCGGCTGTCGCAGTGTGGCGTGCCTGAGATGCTGGTGGCGTGGGCTGTGACCTGGCCATGGAAAGCGATCAGGGCAAGGAGAGATTTGAAAGGACTTTAAAGGAAAGGAATTGACCAGTGACTCCTGGTTTGCCATGAGTAGCCGAGGGGAAGGGAGTGCCAGTTCCTGGCCAGGCAGAGCAGCTGTCTAGCTGTCGAGCTGAAGTTTGCAATGAGTTAGAGATTCATGGAGACCACGAGATTTATGGAATTTGGAACTCAAGAGTAAAGCCAGAGCTGGTGAAAATTACGTCAAGGAATAAGCTTCGTGGAGGAGGAGTGCTGAAGTCGAGTTTCCGTGGGATACAGGTCCCAAAGAGGAGATATGGAGTCGGTGGGGGAAGAAAGGTACAGTCGCACAACTGAGGGTTTAGCAGCTCTCTCCCTCAACCGGAGAGACTATTTATATAGTGTGTTGACTACATAAGTCATTCGGCAAGTATCAGGGCTCTAGATCCCTTTTTACTTCCTCATTAATTGCCCAGGGTGAAAAAGCAAAGTACAGAACAGACAGCCTTATCCAAAACATCTTTGGACGGCAGCTGTCAAATCAGGAAGTTACAAATTTGTCAGGGTCTGCAAGACATAGGACTTTCTATTCTTTACCACCTGTGTCAAGGCTGCCTGCTCATGTGGTTACAGTACGCTAGACAGTCTGGAATTATTTTTACCTTAACCAAGTAGAATTGTCTGATGTTTTCTAAAATGCAAGCTTTACAAAATAAGTCTTAATAAGCAACTAACTGGCTGGTTACAGCATTTTCATGTTCCTTAGTTTTATAGTAGGGACCTGTTCTTTTTATTTGCTCCCAAAAAGGAAGACCCTGGTCTAGGGCTTCTTTATAGGGCAGTGGCTGGGCTTGTGACATCCTGTATCCAGAACTGAGCAAGGCATTTCTCAAAATCTCTCCCATCGATGCCACTTGGGGCACAAGGAAGACCCTTCCTTCTGTGACTCTTCTTTCAGGCTGTGACTCCCGTCTTCAAAGTTTCCCTCGGGAACATAAATATATTTCCCTAGGGGCAGCCTAAGCAGAAAGTCCCCATTATGTACACAAGAGCGCCTAAGCGCACCAGCCACAGATTCTCTTGGTGAAGCCACATCCTCCGCCTCGGGACTCACGCTGTCCCTTGTGCCCCTTCCCTGCACCAAAGAAGATGATCTCAGACTCGGAAGCAATGGGTAGAGAGCTACAGATGTCAGTGGACCAAGAAGTAGCAACCAGTATCCCCTTGTGTGTGACCCTCACAGCTAGTGACAGCGTGTCTTGCTCCAACTGAAGGTGGAGGACACTTGAGAGCCAGCTTCTCAGAGTCTTTCTAGCCCGTTCAAAAGTAATTAATTCAATTTCATTAATTTAATTTACCTAAATCAAATTTGCAAAACAATTAATATAAATAAGTTTCCCATGTTCTTGGTACACACCAGGTACAATGCATAGCAACTGTGTGGTTTTGGTAAACTAATTTTAGGCCATAATCTTCTAACACTGGGAAACTATTTTGCTATTGAGAGAGGATGTTCGTCACCAAAAGATCCAGAATGTCCAGATAAGTGATGTGTTTTGTCATTAATATCAAGTCCTTGGATTATGCAAAGTCCATTAACTGGAAGGAAAACGGTTACACAAACGTTAATTATGGCAAATCATTCTGTGCCTTCCCAGTGTTCTCTGTATGTGCTTCTAATCATGGTTAGTGGAGCCCCTGGAATGTAGTGTTCTCTCTGTTTGCAGTTTTCCTTCACAGGAGGAATTTGAGATGGGGGCCTCAGGCAGTATTTTTTAATGTCTAAGATATTACACTACAGATGTTATCAGTGTTAACACTAATGTGGCATAAAACAAAAGTTAAGCATGGCAAATTAAATTTTAATCGAGTAATTTAAAGGAACCTTGGAATTTTTAGGAGTTTTAAAAAATAAAAGTTGACAAATTTTTTAAGAAGGACTAAACTGTGACTTTTCCAATTCTCAGTTAGCAAATTTGGCAATTTCTTTGCAATATCTCAACAGCT
This sequence comes from Dicrostonyx torquatus, assembly GCA_028555095.1. Classification (NCBI taxonomy): domain Eukaryota; kingdom Metazoa; phylum Chordata; class Mammalia; order Rodentia; family Cricetidae; genus Dicrostonyx; species Dicrostonyx torquatus. The sequence continues at coordinate 1,229,208 of JAQHUG010000249.1, read as the reverse complement.
CTTAAAGCGCCAACACCAAGTCAAATATAAACTGTAGTGTCTATATTTTTAAGTATCACTGATTAATGCTATTCTTGGATCTCTGCAAAAAATCAGTTTTGAGCAAGTTCCTGAAACAGTGCATGCAAAAATCTTAAATTATTGACTGAACTCACTTCATTAGTGGCTCTGAGGTACAAAGTGACAGGTTCCCTAGGAGGTTTGTGTGAATTAGTCTGCCCTAGAAAGTGACAGGAATGCCCGTGACTGAAGCTCATTCTTAGCCTGGCTTGGGTGACCCGTAGACATAAAACTGTTAAAAGACTGATCGTTCTACACATACCCAGTTTCCAAACAAGTGCTGCTGGTTTCATTCGTCAGCATCCTTAAGAAGCTTGTGTTATTTTGGTATGTACATTTGCCTAAAGTGAAGGAGCCAGGGGCTTGAGAAGGGACAAGCACATGGATTGTATGTCTTTCTCTCTTCCCAGTCTGACTTTGGTTAGTCCGCAGAGACCCTAGTTCTGCTGGATGCTTCTGCAGTCTCCAGGTAGAGAGGGTTCACTTGGTGGGCCCCGTGGATTTCCTCAGCTCAGGGACATTGTTTCTGTTCAGTCAGCTGTCAATATTCAGGATCTTGGGAGTTAACTCGCTATAGCCAAACTCGCAATAAGCTGGTGGTTCCGCAGAAAGGCTGGCTATGACTAGTCAGTGGAAGGATATGTGACTACTGACATGGGACTTCCTGTCCTGGGAGCTGAATCTGCTGTGTGAGCCTAATGCAGAGTTGAAAAGTTGGTTGAATGGTCTGATGTGCGTTTCCATCAGGCAAGAGTGAGTTGTCCACCAATCTTCACAGTGTTTTTCCTAACAGATTTTTCTCCCTCATGAATACACATCTATCTACAGCTCCCACTTGAGCCCTCTGCCCTAATCAACGTATGCTTGCACATTGTTTTATTGATATGCTGTTTTTTAAAACAGACATCCTCACAGATGTATTTATCAACTGATGCTGGTTCTCGCAAATGACTTGACTGAGGGAGGAGATGTGAGGATTTTCTTACCAAGTCCTTGGACTTTACATACTAACCAGCACACAGCTTATGTTAAATACTAATTATATTCACCCATTCTAATTTTTAAAACACACTACTTTCAGCATGAAACTGCTGTAATTTTTCTTGAATGCTGATCTTCAAATGAAAGTCTGGAAAATCTGATGAGCTATGGAAGTCCATTTTATACACTCCCCACTAGTTTTACCTGCCTCTGGTATTTCATTCCCCATTCTCTATCTGAACTTACAGATCTTGGGTATTTTGTTAGGAAAATAAAAGTGTCCAGAGACTTTACCCTTTACAATTGTACTGATACCTTGTACCCATCCATTGGCAGATACGAGCTGTCCTGTCCCCTTCTCTTCTCACCGATCAGAAGACTTCCATGTGGTTTGTGTCCTCTTTTGTCCCCAGGTTTTTCCCATTCTGCTGGGTCTTTTGCATCTACTGAGAAACACAATGTATCATCTCATCCTGAAGCCTTCTCCCTGGGCTCTCAGTTCCCTCTAGCTGTAGACCTGCCTTCTTGAAGGAGGTCTTCTCCTCCTCCATCCTTCCCATGTTCTCTTGACACAGCTCCATTCTGATGCATGTCTTCAAGAAATCCCCTGAAGCAATGATATCAGGGCCATTGAACGGAAAAGTGTTCCATTGAGTTCTCTTCGCTATCCTCCTCTTGTTCATCTTGGCAGCCACTTGGAGCACACTTCTTCTCTTCCTCCTAAAGCCTTTGTCTTCCACTTGGCCTCTAGAGCATTGCTATGTTGTTGTGTTCTTGCTGTGTAACTCATTCTTCATCCCCTTTGCTCATCTTCCTGTGTCTCCCAACCTCTAATGATCTTGAAACAATGGATCATCTCAGGATTCAGTTCTTGGAACTCCTCTGAGTCTACACTCATGACTTCTAGCTTGCTAATTTTAAATGCCATATCCATCCTTGGCCCTTTCCATGTATGTGTCCCGAGCGCCAGCCTCTCCCTCAACTCCACACCCAGAATTGAGCTCCTGACTCCATGCTTCCTCAAGACCTGACTGTGTCCTATCTTCCCACTCTCAGGGGTGACAGTTCAGTCAAGTCACTGACACCAAACCCTGAATTTTCATTCTGTCTCTCTCTCTCTCCTACTACATTCAGTGCATCTGTAGATAGATTAGCCCTAAACTTCAAGCTGAATCCACACTCCCATCTCTTCCTGTTCATTGCCACTGCATCAGCCCAGGCAACTGCCATCCCTGGCTTCTTACCTGGCCTCCCCACTTCTGCTCCCCTCTCGGCCTGATCTCAGTACAGTGGCTAGCACAAGACCTCAGATCCCTTCAAGGTATTAGATCACATGAAACACCCACATCTCTCTCCTCACGTAGTAGTTCAGAATCCTCAATAGCTTTCCTGCTCTGAATCCACCCCTCCATCCTCCACCCCTCCATCCTCACAGTGTTTCCTTTGTTCCCCACTGTGTTGGAAAGCCACAGCCTTTGCTGTTCTCTCTGCTTTAGAAATCTTTCCTCGTAGCCTCACATTCTGTCCCTTCTTTTAGATTCTTCTGATTATCCTGATCAAACCATTAGTTTTCCCATTCTGCATTTATCACCCGTCAGCCCACTGTATCAATGCCTCATACCTTGGTTTGTATTTCTCATTCCGTCCTTTCCTACATGGAAGCAAAATGAGAAAAGCGCTTTCTCTGGTTTGTTTTTTCATGTGCCACATATGTAGAACAGTTTTCTGACCCCTGAAAAGAGCTGTTGAATGGATGAAATAAATGAGTCACTGAGCACCGAATAGGAAGACCAGACTGTGAACTAGAGTCCTGTGTGTATAATGTTCTCGTATATAGTGAAGTCCATCCCCATCAGCCCTAGGAAGTATCATCTGATCTTACAGTTTTCCTCATCTGTACCTTAGTAGCAACCTTTTCTCTAGTTCTTGAAATATCAGTTACCTTGCTTTCTTTTGTTGGTATCATTTGCTAAGGAAAAGGCCAGTTTTCTCTCTGAAAGTCATGTCTAAAGGTTAACTGTCACAAATCTCTGGGGGAAATGACAAGCTAAGAGGTCATGGGACACTGATCTGTATGGGGCATTCTCTAGTGTGAAGACGACTTGGCAGAGAAGAGGAGGAGCAATGAGATTCTGCGCAGGGCCATCGAGACCTACCAGGAGGCGGCCAGCCTGCCCGATGCCCCCACAGACCTGGTGAAGCTGAGCTTGAAGCGACGGTCGGAAAGACAGCAGTTTCTAGGTGAGAAGCGCTAACTTGGTGAGAGACGGCACATGGCCACCTTTGGTGGCAAGGACGTGCTAGCTACTCAAAGCCAAAGTGTCTACAAAGAAGGCTATCTTTACAGCTAGCTCCTGCTAACTTGTCTGTCCTTTCCTACATTTAAGCAGTGCTAAGCTCAGTAATTCTATGCACATACGTGTGTGGGGGCCTCTGTCTGTCTGTGCACACTTTTTCATGTGTGCTTGTATAGAAGCAAATGTTTCTGAACATCCAGGCAGGAGGGAACCTAGGTACCGCCCCTCCTTATTTTTTAAAACGGGTTATTCACTGGCCTGCTGAATGGCTTGAGAGTTCTGAGGATCTGTCTGTCTCTGCCTTCCAAGTTTGGGGATTAAAAGCCTGCACCACCATGGATTCTGGGATCTATCACACTCAGGTCTTTGTTCTTGCAACTCCGGCTAGCTCACCAGTCATTGAGCTTTTCTCAAACAAGCATGCAAAGCTGACAGCTCCTGAGAAAGGATACCTAAGGTTGTCCTCTGGCCTCTATGTGCACACACACGCATGCATATAAACATAGACAGAAACACTGTGGATTTGTACATTCATTTTGATATTTTAAAGAATTTGTTAAAATATTAATTTATAATTATGGATTTCTTTGGTTCCCTGTTTTTTTTTTTTTGTTGTTTTGTTTTGTTTGTTTGTTTTTGGTCTTTCGAGACAGGGTTTCTCTGTAGCTTTGGAGCCTGTCCTGGAACTAGCTCTTGTAGACCAGGCTGGTCTTGAACTCACACAGATCCGCCTGCCTCTGCCTCCCGAGTGCTGGGACTAAAGGCATGTGCCAACACAGCCTGGCTCCCTCTTAATTTTTATGCCAAGACATTCTCTTACATCCTAGCCCTGAAGCAAGGTCACGTGTGAACACATCTGACCTCTCACAGACATTCTTCAGGGTTTAGTGTGGTCTCTTCTGCTGAAGTGCGAATGAGGTGATGTGAGGAGGCTCGGAGGCAGATGGACAGAGATCCTGAAACTTCATGGAAGTAAAGTTGCCTCACAGGGAACCAGGACACAGTGGCAGGGCCAGGCAGCGGGTTTCTGCAGGTGGTACTCTGGTCTGCACTGTTGTCATCATTGACAGGAGAAATTTCAAGGCAGAAGAAAAGCTGGAGCCTAGGTGGGCAGGTAGGGAGGCCGAAGTGTACAGAAAAGAAATCAACTTGTAAGAGAAGGAATGGCTGCTCGGACAAGCCACCCTGGGGTTCTGATTGGAGTAACATTAGCCATCAGTGGGGCCCAGACCACAGAATGAATGGGCCAGGCTTTCTGCTAACTGGGGAGCTGCAACCCTGACTGAACCTGCTGCTGCCTCGTGACTAACATCCCTTTTACAGGCAGCTAATCCCTGGGAGGTGGTTTTGCACAAGTGCTGCTCCTACTTAGCACCTTCTTTTTATTTTCAGTTAGTGTCTCCAGTTGAGACAAAGAGCAGTGATAGTGTGGACCCAGACTGTTTCCCTCTGCAAGCCACAAAGAAAACAGCGCCTGGGATTTCCTGAGCCATGTAGTGCACCATAGCCTGTCGTCCACCAGAGGCTCCCCTAGTACCAGAAGATGTCTCCTCTGCTCTTTAACCAGATCAGCAAGGAGAGACAAGCCACGCGTGTTAGAGGTGTCCACGGTGAAGCCCCGTTCCATGTCCCTCAGTGCCAGTTTATGACATTAGAAAAGGACTGACTGCACGACCCTAAGTCTGACTCTTCGTTATCGACCCTCTGTCTAAAAATTTTAAAGCTAATAAACCAAAATGATTTCAGCAGAACATTTTTCTAAGGAATTAGAAAACTGACATTTTCTGAAGAAGGAATTAAGATAAAAATGTTAATGTGGATTGACTCAGAAAATAAGCCTGTCTTTACAATTTAGTATCTACAACGAGCAATTATGTATAGCATTATAACCCTGCTACCCAGGACTTAAGAATCCATTCACAGGCGAAGTCAGATGCAAGGTGTTTTTCAGGCTCTGTTAAATCCACTCGCATGGTTTGTGTTCTCAGCACAAAGGAGCATATAATAGTTTTGTTCCTATTCATCATTTTTTCAACATCAGGTCACATGAGAGGCTCCCTACTCACCCTCCAGAGGCTAGTTCAGCTGTTTCCTGGCGATACGACATTGAAAAACGACCTTGGCGTAGGATACCTCTTGATGGGAGACAATGACAGCGCCAAGAAGGTTTATGAAGAGGTAAGCACTGGTCCGCTGTGGACTGTACCGGTTACCTTGTCTTAGTGAGTTCAAGTGCTGATGGGAAATTCCGTGCCACATGCACCGTGTCTTGTTCTATTTATCGTGAGTGAAATCGCATGTAAGTTATTATGTCTTAGATATTCTGGACTTGGTTTTCCCATTTCTCTTTCTTTCCTGGACCCAGGATGTCACATCTAGTACAGTCTGGCTTCAAACTCATGGCAATCCTCCTGTCTCAGCCTTCCAACTGCCACCATGCCCAATTTTTCATATTTTATCTTTATTGACCTGTCTCCATTGTACAGAGTGGCAGGTCCTATAAAGATGATTCAGGTATACATTCATTGACCATATTTATCCTTGTATCTTGATTTAAATTTAAATTTTAGTTTACGGTTATGGTAACATTTTTAAGCTTCATTTTTATTATTCTATAGACAATTTTCTAAGGGTTTTCTTTGCAATAGTAACAGAATAAAGGTAATAATGAGGTTCATATGTGTAAAATTTATAATCTTAAGTTTTGCAGTATAAGCCTCTCAGGCAAAAGTAGTAGATTATATGTTTTCAAAAGGGCATTGATGTCCTGGCCAGGGTGGCTTTCAGAGGATTTCTACATTATAGTGGACGTTTTAATAGATGCCCTCTAAGTCACAAGCAACTATATAACCCAGAAAACTGGCTCCTGCAGGCAATGGGGGAATTTATTTGGCACAAAGCAAACAGGATGTCGAATGAACTCTGAAGTGGGAGAAAGCTAAGCTCTGTAGAACAAAGATGGTAATGAGCGCTTGTTAATCCTTAACTTGGGCCTCTGCATCAATGGTCTCCAAGCTGCTCCCTTTACAGGAAATGCTACCACAGTGAGCTAGCTGTGTAGCTCCAGGGACTCTTGCGTATTGAGAATGGTGTTAATGGCAGCAGTCTCACCCCCAGGCCAGACACCGGGTCCACTCTCAACGTGGTGCTTGCCGCGATTGCTGTCCATGCTTAACGGAAAAATCACTGAGTTTTGAAGCTACTGTCTTTCTACCCTTGTTATCAACTTTATTGTTTGTGAGAGAGCAGGACTTTGACCTTGGCTTTCTATGGAATCATTGATGCCTGCACGGGTGGACTGAGGCATTGCAAATGTGTGCCTTCTAGAAAAGACCCACATCAGGCCATAAGATAATTCCAAGTGAACATGGTATCTGCTAGCATACCCGGTGTCTCCTGCCCGCAGAATTTGGTTAAAAGAAACATCCTGTGTCTCAGTGATTCAAAACTGCGTGAATGTAAAAATGAACACATCATCACAGACACAGCAATGGAAATGCAAGTGGTCCTTCCTACTTGTTTGTCCCCTCCTTCCCACACTCCCATCTTCTTTCTTCTTGTAAAATTCTCCCCATTTCCCATCCCCCTCTTTTCTTTCTTTCCAGTATCCTCAGCCATTTGCCGCTGCCTGGGTGTCACGCACACGCGAGGTCACAGCAAGCTTCAAGTGCACCCTGTCTGGCCTCTAACTGTACATGTCTTCTCTCTCACCCTCCAAACCTCTTCCGTGAATGCACTCAGCCCTTCCACCTGACGGCAAGTCTCAGAAATACGAAGCGTTTTTCTTCACTTTGCAAAATAAAATTATGTCGTTTATGCCCCTGAGACCACAGTCTCACCTGGCTGAGCGTACTAGGATGCACGAAGCTCCAAACTGCCGCATCACACAGCTGATTGGTTTTCTTTTAATAGAGCATCCACATATTGAGAGTAAAGTGCGGTTTTCCTTTTCCCTTCCTCTTGCTTCTAAACGAATGAGCCGTGGCTAATGGAAACTCCTTTCCTAGCCGAAGTTTGGCCTGGTGTATTTATCTTTTCTCCCAGGTTTCTTTCAGAAACTGTTACAAGGGTTGCATTTTTTGTGCTCATTGATTTTTGAGTACATTTAGGAAAACCATTATGAGATCCTATTTTTAGTTTTTCCTGGTTTTGTTTTCAGCATAGAGAATGGCTTTACAGAGATTTGGTAGGAACCGCTCACATCTGCAGCTTTTGGAGACTCCCCCCATCTCCTTTCCAAGGCAGTGGCGTTGCCACCAGCTCGGGGTCCCAGCCCAGCATCATTGCAGTTCTTTGCTCCCCCACACACCCTGTGTTGACCTATCGCTCAGCCAGCCCGCATTTACTAAACACACACACACACACCAGTTCAGGACCCAAGCTTATTGAAGCAGTGCAGAATGTGTCTTCATGGGGTTTCCAGTCTGGTGTCAAGCCACCACTTGTCACCTTGTCTTCACCTGCTCAGTGCATTCACCGGACACTGGTCACCTCTCGCTTGACCTGGCTCCGATTCTTCTGCAGGGTTGCTGTCCTTTGAACTTCATCTACCCCAAGCACCACCTGACCGTAGCTCTCAGCTCCAAATCTGCTGGGCTTCTTCTCACATAAATGTTCTTGAAATATCTTTTACTGTGTACCCTTTCGGATCAAAGAGTTCAACCAAATGTTTGGAGTGGTTTATAGACTTAAGTATTATCTATCTAGACAGTGCGTACTTTATAAAAAGTACATACTCTCCAAATGAGATTTAAAGCTCAAATGAAATATTTAGAGTGCTTTCCAAATTTTATTGAACTGAGAAAAATCCTTTCCCCCTCACTAAAGTATTAATATTTCAGTATCACCACCACCGCAAAGGGCTGCTCATGGTTTGGAAATGCCCATGGATCTAATGCACCCAGGATGTTTGCATTCTAAGTATCCATCCCACAGTGGATGCCTAAATGTGACGATAGCATCTGTGCTATCCCGCAGTGGTACCTTGAGCCATTGTGAAGGACATTGAGGATTACCAGAACAGAAGCACTGTGGTACTTGTAGCTCTCAGTTTGGTGATGGAGATCAACACTGAGTAACGGACGATCAGGAAGCACATAGAGTATGGATATGCTGATTCACATCCCAGGCAAGATAGAGCATAATTTAACATTTTCTTATGTGACTCCCACTGATACACAATTTAAAACATGGATTCTTTATTCCTGGAGTTTTCCATTTAGTATTTTTGGGTCATAATTCACTGTGGAAAATGAAGTCTTGGATAAAGGAAAATAGGTGGTGCTTTAAAAGTTTGAAATGTTCCTTGGAATGAGTTTTTACTGTGGGTAAAAATGTAGATAGATAGGTAGGTAGGTAGGTAGATAGATAGATA
>JAQHUG010000249.1:1207110-1219721 GCA_028555095.1 Dicrostonyx torquatus | reverse complement strand
GATAGATAGATAGATAGATAATTTTCAGACATATAATAAATGGATACAAAGACTCTCAGTCTTCTTACTATTTTGCTCTATTTTATTCTCAGTCTGGATTTTTTATAAACCCACCTGTGTCTTTGTCTATGATTTTATTAAACCGCTTGAGTCATTGTACATCCATCTACAAAGTGCAAAAGTATAGTGTCTACATGTAAAGAAACAAGTGCTGTCAGCCACTCTGACACCTACACCCTGCCCACCCTCCTGATTCTGTGTGTACCAGGCAAGATGCCTGCCTGTCCATCTGCAAACGAGCGGAGAGCTGTGGGCCTGCTGCCCAGGAACTGTACATCAGAGCAAAAATGTTTGCCATTTCTTCTCCATAGCACAAATTCTAATTGATCTTAATAATAAAAACCCAGAGTTAGATATCAGGGTAGATGCTGAAAGATCAGGGAGGTAAAAGAACCGGTCACTAGGGAGACTTCTTACCACTACTGATCCTCAAAGTGAATGGAGCCCAGATTCCTGTCTCCACCCACTTTGTATTCCTGTCTTCACTTCCCTAGTATTGGGATTAAAGGCCTGAGATCCCCAGTGCTGGGATCAAAGATGTGAGCCACCACCACCTGGCACTGTTCTTTTACACTGATTCGATTCCATGTAGCCCAGAGTGGCCTTGAACTTGTGATCTTCCTGCTTCCTCCTCCCATGTGATGAAATTAAAGGTGTGTGCCACCACTGCCTGGCCTCTATGGTTAACTAGTGGCTAGCTCTGCCCTCTGATCTCCAGGCGAGCTTTATTTGTCAGAACACAAACAAAATATCATACAACACTTCTCCCTGGGGGATTAGTTTTCTTGTGTCCCTAAACAGAATGTTCTGTGATCAGTGTGACCTCTGTCTTTTCCTCCACTTTCTTTGCCTATTGTGTTGTTTGTATTTCATACCATTCCCTTTTCCTGTGTGTGCATGCACACGTGTGTGTGCATGTGTGCACATGTGTGTGTGTGGAGGCCGGAAGAGGGCATCACATCCCTCATAGCTGGAGTTGCACTCCCAAGAATTGATCTTCATTCGTAATTTTTTAAGCCTGTTACTGTGAAATAATCTCCCAGTGCCGAAAGGTTGCACAGGTAGAACACAGGTCTTCAACCATTCTGAACTCAGACCCAGCACAGAACCAAAGAATTAGACTCTGGTACCTCACTAGGCTAACACACAGATTCCCGGCACTTAAGGCTCTCTCCAGTGTTGTTCCCGCAAGGCTCGGTGTACTTTCATCTCCCACTATGCTAGGCCTGTAACAGTTCCTAGGGTATTTTCCACTCCCATGCCTATAAAATGCAGGCAGTGGTTTGGTTGCAGCTGTCAGATATTTCCTCGTCATTAATGAGACTACCCTTTTGGTGCAGGTCAGCCTTGGGAGCAGGGCTGTGCCGTCTGCGGTGATATGGGATCATACTACAGCAGGTGTCCTTTCCATGGTCAAGGCAACACCCTTGTAATGCCACCCGAGTTGCCTTTATGATCACCATGCATCTGCAGCCATTCACTCAAGATTCTTTTCACGTCACACTCTGCCACTAACTTCAGTGACCACTGATGGATATTTCTGTGAATGAATGGGTCCTAATACGATAGGCTGAGTCATGGATAGAAAGCAATGTGTCAGTGATTTTCTCTATTCGTTGAAAAACTTTGACGTCATCAGTTGGCAGGCGTTTTTCTGATTGCAGAGCTAAAACCATGCCCTAGCAGTTACTACCTTCTCCTTCCCCACTGTATTCAGGGAGTAAGTGTGAGAGGCATTTTGCATTGAGAAGCAATGAATCTGTTTTGTTTGATGATAGCAGCGAGACAAAGCGCTACCACCGAGTGTTTGAAGTTGTAACATCATCACCCATTCCAAATACTGCAAACCTAATTAGGATTTGTTTTGACACTCACTTGTACAGTTTCTCCACAACAGCTCTTTGCTTTCTTTGACTTCAGGTTCTGAATGTGACACCCAATGATGGCTTTGCTAAAGTGCACTACGGCTTCATCCTGAAGGCACAGAACAAGATAGCGGAGAGTATTCCCTACTTAAAGGTACCTGTTGTCTTCTCCTTCCATCTGCTCACTTCATGGACTCATTTGAGGCCCCCCATTGGTTATGGCTTCTCATTGATTGGCATGCATGGTGGAGGCTTACTGGCATTGGAGTGCATGCTTCATAGGCAGTAGACACGTATACCCTGACTGAATGTCGGGAGGAGTCACCCACCGCATAGGCAGTAGGCACCTACACCCTGACTGGATGTCAGGAAGAGTCACCTACTGCATAGGCAATAGACACCTGCACCCTGACTGAATGTCAGAAGGAGTCACTCATCACATAGACAGTAGGCTCCTACACCCTGATTGAATGTCGGAAAGAGTCAACTACCACATAGACAGTAGGCACCTACACCCTGACTGAATGTCAGGAGGAGTCACCCACCACATAGGCAGTAGGCAGTAGGCAACTACACCCTGAGTGAATGTCAGGAAGAGTCATCCACTGCACACCCTGACTGAATGTCAGGATGAGTCACCCACTGCACACCCTGATTGAATGTCAGGAAGAGTTACCGACCGTGAGATGTGCTTTGTTTGGCGTCACTGTTGCCAAAATTCCCAATAGACTCCATTTAAATTTTCTTTAGGCTCTTAGTTTCTGGAAGGTGCTCTGGGTCATTGCGGGGATGGCATGGCAGAGGTTGTGGTGGCAGAAAGGCAGAAAGTGGTGACAGTAGCTTGTTCGTGTTGTAGTCTCTGACCACTAATCAAAGCGCAGGAGTGGCAGGTAGAAGGCGAATGACCTCTAAGGCCTACCCCTGGTGACCAGCTCCTCAAACAAGGTTGTGCAAGCCTCCAAAACAGTGCTTCATGCAGGAAGCCAATGCACCGGGACCTGCAGGAGATGATCCCGACTTCACCACTAACAACATGGGCATACACTGTTTGGAAAAGACCTTAGGAAGAAACTCCTAACACCAAAGTCATTATAACGTGGTTTTCATTTTAATTAACATTCACACTTTTCTCAAACAACAGATTTCATTATGACATTTACATGTTACATAGCACACATTGGCCATCCATTCCTCCGTAGCATAGTTTTCACATATTGGCAAGAAGTAGACAGAATTTGTTGATAGTCTCTTAAAATATAGGCAGTGTGCTAAGTGCTTTCTTCAGAAGTTCAGGGAGGGTCCACTCTACAGGGCTCCAACTGCCTCCAGAGCAGAGAGCAGGTAGACTAGATAGGTTTGAAAGCCAAAGCTTGGCTAATGGCTCAAAATCCTAAAATATAATTGTTGCTTTTCCTACCATACTAAACTGAAGCTTAGATGTTTACCAGAATCACACTTGGCTTTGGTCAGGGCTATCGAATAAAATCCTTGCTGTATGAGAATTATCACTTCTGTGCGTTACTCATCCCTGCCACACTCAACCACTGAACATAGAAGATGTGGCTACCGTGACTGAGGAAGAGAATTCGGATCTGTTTAATTTGCTTTTGTTTGGGTAGCAGCAATGTGGAGGCTAAGAGTAAGCTCTGCTCCAGAGAAGAGCTGCAGTACAGGGAGCTGACAAGCACTCCCCACCCCCATTACAGAAGCAGGATGGCTGGCCTCAGTGGCTGTGTCAACCCGTTCTCATTGCTGCAACTGCTGCTATTCTTGAGAATTCCCACGTTGTGTGCAGTCACACAGACGTCTGGCTTCCTCTTTGCTCCACAACCCTGGGGCATAGAGCAGAACAGGGGTGCCCTCTAGTTGGCATGTATTCTCATCTGTCCTGGCTATCTTCAGACACCGTAGATCTTTCCATTCTTTCCAAGGCCATGTGGGAATGCGCATTGGTCTGGTTTAAGGTGTCCTAATCTCTCCTTCTACTCTGGAGGCCTGATAGTGTTCTCCCAGCTACATAGGTGGGAACACAAGAGCTGGGGTAGATATTTAACAAACAAGGATGTTCCATGCCAATAGTCAGTTGATTGTGTTAGATGCTATTTTCCAACATTGCACAAATAACATTTCTGCTGGGAGAAGATAATGACCTTTTAAATGTGTGTATGTAGTTTTATTGTTATTTTTTTAAGCATGGGTATGTGGAGCAGGTGTATCCATAGCACACAGCATGCATACAGAGGACAGAAGACACCTTGCAGGAGCTGGCTTTCTCCTTGCAACCTGTGGGCCCTGAAACTCAAACTCAGGCCATTAGGCTTGGCAACAAGTCCCCTCACCAACCAGCCCTAAGAGAATGGGCCTTATGTGGGGAGACCTCAAAGATACAAATTTTCAGAAAAGAAGTCCTTGCTATTAACCTATTTCAGACTTTTGTTGATTTTTTTTTTGCTTTTCCCTATTCATTCTCTTAGCATTTTCTCTTCCTTTTTTTTTTAAAACAAAAATCTCCATCCCAGTGCTTGTGTGAAAAGTGGAAAGAGATAGCAAAACATTCCACAATAGAAACTGTTCAGTAAAAAAATGACACATGTCAAACTTCCTGTTGGCTTGAATCTTGTAAATTTAATAAGAAGTTTCATTAACTACTCGTGACACATTTGTCCGGGGTGGGAAGAAATACCACATTCACTCTGGCTGTTATCACTTGAAACTGGAGCAGTGAAGTGTCTGGGTTCAGGGGTGGAGACGTGAGGTGGCAAGTGGTCAGGCTTGTAGATGTAAATGTAAAAATCTGCTGCCAGGGAAGTCATCTGCAACAGTGAACTAAGATTGTTCCTGCGGCAGAAGCACACAAGTGCGTGCTAATGTATGGACCAGTCACTCTCAGTCATTGGTAGCACACAGTATGGACCAGTCACTCTCAGTCATTGGTAGCACACAAGTGCGTGCTGATGTATGGACCAGTCACTCTCAGTCATTGGTAGCTGCACTGTTAAATTTACATTGCTAATCTCATTGTCACACTGTGAAATGTGGACCAACCTCGCAGTCAGGTTTTAATAAGGAGATATAACTTTCCAGATCTTAGTTTTTCCAGGAGATTTTGTAGTTCATACCTGAAAAAAATCTACACAAAAAAAGGCATGAGACCTCAGATGTCACTTTTCACAGATGGTAATACTGTCTTTTTCCAGGAAGGAATTGAATCTGGAGATCCTGGCACGGACGATGGCCGGTTTTATTTCCACCTGGGGGATGCCATGCAGAGGGTCGGGAACAAAGAGGTACTGCTGACTGGGTTTGTGGTTTCCTTCCAGGAGATAATGGAGTGAGGAGGGGTTATTGCTTCTAGCAACAAATTAGAGCTTTACTAACATTTTTAGCAAAAAATATTAAAGCAGAATCCTTATAAGGTCTTTGGGATTTGGAATTTACAGTTTGTTTGTTTTCCAAGGTATCACATATGTAATGTGAAAAGTTCTTCTTTTGGTGTGTGTGAGTCAGGGTGTATGCATGAGTGTATCTGTGTGTATAGGAACAGGCTAAGTGCTGTCTTGGAAAAAAATACCTTTAAAATTAAGAACTATAGAAGTCTCTAAAGATGTTCTAATTTTTAAAAACATTTATGGAGATTAACTTTTGTTTTATTTTGTACCCTCTACAGTAGTTATTTTAGAACTATTTGACTAACCCCTAAGCACTGTGATCTTCATGGTTAGCTATGTAATTGTCATATTAAATTTAAGCTGAACATTTGCAGCTATGATCATGACAGGTACCAACACACACATACACACACACATACACACACGTTGTCACTAGCCCAAGTGACATATTATCTTTGTGATTATTTTTTCCTGAGTACAGTTGTCAGCTTGCATAAACATGGCGTTTGTCATGAAACCATGTACCATGGCATTCTAGTCTTGTCCCACTCCACAGTGACGTATGTGCTGCTGATGAGACCCACCTCTCCCATCCTGTACCGCTGTAAGAACTGTACCTTAGCTATCTCCAGAGTCTGAAAATAAAAGGACAAATGAGAGAGTGGCTCTTTGTGACCGTTATCTTCCCTATGTGACATCTAAGGGCAATACAGCTTCAGATTTTTGATTTTAATAAGAATACAAGACCCTCTGGGCAGCCACTTGTTTCTGAAGGCTCAGAGGCAAGGGTGGCTGTGGCTATGCCTTTTCCTGCAAGAGACACAAGTGAATTCAGAGCAGTAGAGGTTTGGATGATTGGTGTTATCTCCTGTCTCCATTTCTGTTCACATGTACTTCCCCCCTTTAACCTGCCAACCATTTGACTGAAAGAAACTAAGGCACTAGAAGTGAAGAGAAAGATAGGGAAAGACGTCGCTGATGGGTCGTCATTATTTTGTTCCTTTGTGGTTTTTGATGTAAAAAAAGTACCCTCCTTTGAATGGGAAGACTAAGAAAATATCTGCCACATTATCCAACACTGGGTAAAAATCCTTCTTCAATTACTGTAAATGTAATTGTCACTAATTAATTTCTCTTCAAACATTTTGTGGTGCAGGGCAAAGACAGAAAAGAAATCTACTATAATATCCTACCTTAGGTGAAAACAGCTCTTATTTCAAGGACAATGAATTCACTACTGAACACTTGTCACGAACCTGGTATTTAAGCCTAAGGGACTGTTCTGCCAGCGTAATTATCATTAATATGCAAAGAACAGCCCAGTTTCTGGATTTGGAAAGTTCACGGGATTCATGCTTCCAGGGAGGAGAAACATGTCCATAGCAGCCCCGTGTTAGTGTAGCCCTCTACTAGGTGTTGAGTCCTGGGTCAGAGCTCACCTAAGCTTTCATCCATGGAGCCCCATCCCAGCTGAAGGAATAGACATGTAAGAGGCAAGCTATAGGCTCTGCCGTAGAGGCTGGTGAGAAAATGGATTTGAATGAACGTTTCTGTTAGTATGGAGGAGAAAGAGAAGAAGACAAACCATGGCCGCAGTCAAACTTCAGAGGCTCCCTACCTTCCATCCATGTCTGTCTTTGTATCTAGTCTCATTCTCTGGGAGCAAATTCACACGTCTCCTGCCAGTGTGAGGACACTGCCTGGAGGTGACACAGCAAGCTCCCTCTCTCCTCTGAGCTGTTTTCTCCGAAATTCTGTCTCTGGTTCCTTTATGGCCAACTTATGAGTCAAGATTGAGGTCAGCCTTGGCTCCTCCGTCTTTTCATCCCTTCTTGAGGGCCACTTCTGAGGAACAGGCTTTCTGGGCGCTTTGGTAGCCCTGCTTTGTCTAACGGGTGTTAATTCCAGTCTCCTATCAGCTGACCTTGGGGATGATTGTCAGAATCTGGCTGTTACTTCTTACATTAGTTTCGTTTTCTTCATGGCCAAGTTATTCTCAAAATATCCGGGATTCAAAATAGAACAAAGCCCTATTTCTATGCATGTCATTTACAGTTCCACACAGGAAGTTGCAATCCAGTGTTCTCTCATTCCCAGTGTACAGATGCTCCAGACAGAACACTCAGGGTAGATCCCTCACACAGATTTCTGAAAGGGAATCTTTTACTCTATGTGTGTGTGCGCGGGGTGCACATGCATGCCTGCCTGCCTGCCTGCCTGCCTGTCTGTGTGAAGAACACATAGCAATAACTTGACAAAAATAGAAACAACATTGATGTAGACTGCACTTAAGAAGGTTAGCCTGAGGGTGTAGCTCAGTTCCTAGACTGCTTGCCTCGTGTTTCGGTCCCCAGCACCACATGATGGGTGGTGATGCTTCCTTTAATACCAGCACTCGGGAAGTTGAGGCAGGAAAATCAGAAATTCAAAGTCATCTTTAGCTACACAGCAAGTCTGAGATCCACCTGGGCCCTGTTTAAAAAAGAACAAGAAAGCAAAACAAAAACCAAGCAAAGTAGCTGGAAAAAGCTGGAGAACTCTTGCTGTCAATCTTACAGTTCTCTATTATGTTCTGAAACTTGATTAAACAAGGACCAAAGTAGAGGTCATTTACATAGGTTTCTTACTTGATGGAATTTTCTACGAATTTTTGTGGTTTGTATTTTTTAATCTAGCCTAATTTGTTGAGTCCATTCTGTCATGGACCAGTGGAAACAATTTTTAAATTTCTGATTTATCATTGGCTTTCATTTCTGATAAAGGGGAAATGCTATCGGAATGCAGATTCAAGGCTCTTGTTCAGTTTGTAGTGGATCCTGTGAGCATTAGAACAGGCTACACATGGTAGTGTGAACAGGACCTGTGAGGGCTGCATTCGCTCAGGCATGCAGCACAGGGCAGCCCCAAGCCGAAGACCCTGAAGGCTGCAGTGTGAGCCACACCGCCTGCTGTCTGGGTTGTCCTATAATTGCTTCTTTTCTACATGAAGCCATCAATATGCCTAGTCCTTCAAAGGATTTGCTGGTGCTTGAAAAATTAATGAACTACCAGATTTTTTTAAAAAATAAAATCCTATGTTTTAATTAATAGTGTTTAATTCAACTGCAAAAGGCTTAGGAAATAAAGTCCTAAATTCGAATTGGCCGAAACAATAATGATCAAATTAATTTCAAAGATGGGTGCTAGAGTGTTCTCTTTTTTCTTTTTTCTTTTTTTCTTTTTTGCCTGACATCAGTTAGCCATTTTAACTTTTTGAGCTTTAAAGAACTCTGGGCCCAAGTTACATGTGTCTCAAGGACAATCTATAAGAAGTATTAGCGTGTGTACTCCTTGAGATTTTAATGAGAAAGATAATAAAATAAGATTATTTTTGATGGTTTTTAAAAGTGGTATGTTTAACTTGCGAGAAGACTTGTCTTCTGGTTTCAAGAACTGAGCCATTAGAATCCTCAGTTGCAGCATTTGTAAGATGGAGATGTCGGGGCTGTTAGAAGGACCTGGTGAGGTCACATGTGTAAAAGGCAAATACTGGAGTGTTGTAGGACACAGAAAGGCTTTTGAGGCCACCCTTTACAGTGCTAAGCAAGAAAGTCCTGAAACATGATAATTAAACACTTTAAAAAGTTAATAGTTTTGCTGGGCAGTGGTGGCGCACGCCTTTAATCCCAGCACTCGGGAGGCAGAGGCAGGAGGATCTCTGTGAGTTTGAGACCAGCCTGGTCTACAAGAGCTAGTTCTAGCGCAGGCTCCAAAGCCACAGAGAAACCCTGTCTCGAAAAACCAAAAAAAAAAAAAATTAATAGTTTTATACACTAAAATATGATTTTGTTTACTTTCAATTTTTTTCATATAATAAAATCAAAAGAAACAAATAGTTTTAAAGTTCAAATTGTTATATCTGGAGTTTTACAGAGAAGGTATTTAAGTTAACATTAAATGCTTCTTTTTATTGATCAAAGCTTGTATATTTAACGAGGTATGATGATCCCACATGACTATAATCTCAGCATTCAGGAAGCTAAGGCAGGAGGATTCTAGGTTTGAGGCTACCTTGGCCTATGTGAAGAGATACTGTATATGAGGTGGGAGGGGTCGCACAGTTTTTAAAAATCAGTTCTCGAAAGAGCAGTCCTTAGACCAGACATAGAAGCGGCAGAGATGTAATTCAATGCAAACTCCTCTCTAAAGACAAGGGCACATGGAGCAGGCAGCCTGGAGGAGGGCCACTGGAGGCCATATGGCAGGGCCTCATTTGGACCAGCCATGTGGAGCAAGTACTCTGCTGCCAGCTGTCCCTAAAACAGCTAATCTTAGATGCCGGTAGTATCGCTAACGCCAACCTGAACCACGAGTGCTGTCCCCTATTGCAGAAAGTGCAGTGCACTGTGAACAAGAGTTTCCTGTTAGAACATCTGATATGGGCTACCGTACGGTTATTGCCAACTCAGAACATTATTTCCTTTCTCTCTTTTGTCAGCACAGGACAGCCAAGAAAGTTACTATGAAAAGGAATTGCTTTTGATTTTAGTAGTAGTCCAATTCAGTAACTAGCAAATGGTCTAAATCATAACCCATCCCCTTTTAAAGAAAATATAAAAATAGAACTTACAAAATGAAAGCTAGATACAAACATGCCCTCCTTTGGCATCTGAAGTCATGTGTCTACTCAACAAATCCGTTCTAAGCTGGCTTAGATGTGTGGAGACCAGAATAGGTGGGGGCATGAGTCCAGGATGCGCAGCACTGACAGCCTGAGAGTAAAAATGAAGTACCAGGGTTCCCTTATCCCCGCAGCTCATAGAAGCTCAGGTAAACCACAGGATTCTCACCCATCTCAGCAGGTGAGATGAAGTGCCGGGGTTCCCTTATCCCAACAGCTCGTAGAAGCTCAGTTAAACCACAGAATTCTCACCCATCTCAGCAGGTGAGATCTCTATTTAATCATCTCAAAGTACAGATAGTCCTTGAATTTAGTTCTGTAGGGTTTGAAATCAGTCTGCATTCAGTAGAAACCATACTTCAAATTTTGGCTTTTGAGCTCTTCCCAGGGCAGCAATACATAGCATATAGCACCATGTTGCCTGTGATGCCGAACAGTGGTGGTGAGCTATGGCTCTGTCAGTCATACATCATGGGTTGGACCAAGGGGCCATCTGCAGGAGCTCTGGTCCTAAGGTGGAGCTGTGCGTTAGAGGGAATCAGGTTCCCACTCTAGAGTACTTATCAATGGGTCTGCAACAGGGCCTGTCACAGCTCAAGGAGCCTCCGTATTAGCTTACATTACTTCCTTTCATTTTGTAACAATGTTTCCTCCAAAGGAGCAGTGTGAAGCAGCCTTTCTGTTCTTTCAGGCATATAAGTGGTATGAGCTTGGGCACAAGAGAGGACATTTCGCCTCCGTGTGGCAGCGGTCCCTCTACAATGTGAATGGCCTAAAGGCTCAGCCGTGGTGGACGCCCAGAGAGACTGGCTACACGGAACTGGTGAAGGTGAGTGTTAGCTTCCAGAGCAGCCCACCCAGCCTGCTTCTTACAGAAACTACAGGTTGTGGAAGAAATGTTACCCAAAAGGTATTTTCTTTTTTTCCTTTGTTTTTTGTTTTGTTTTCTTTGTTTTTCAAGACAGGGTTTCTCTGCCTAACCATGCTGATTGTCCTGGAATTTGCTTTTTAGACCAGGCTGGCCTTGAATTCACAGAGATCCACTGACCCTTGCCTCCCTAGCGCTGGGATTAAAAGCATGTGCTTTTAATTTTAATAATTTTAATTTAATTAATCCTTTATTTTATTGATGGTATTTTATTTCTAGTAAAGAATCCTCTTTTAGCTGAAGCTTCACGAGCCAGGCCTCCATCTTCTGTACCTCTCAACATTTCTACCTTTCAAGCACCCAATGCCAGCTCCGTAAGCTCTGAGCACACGCAGACCTTTCCTAACCCAAAGTTTCAAAATCTTTTTTCCCAGTCCTTCCCAAATCTACACTGTCAGCTTCATCACAGCAATACCCCAGGTCCTTGGTATCAACTTCTGCCCTAGTCTGCTCTCTGCTGCTGTGAAGAAACACCTTCCAAAGTCAGCTTGGGAGGGAAGGGTTGTTTGAGTTCATAGGTTACAGATCATCATCTTGGGAAGTCAGGGCAAGAGCGCAAGCAGGAACCGAGAGGTAGAAGATGAAGCAGAGGCCATGGAGGAGTGCTGCTTATTGGGTTGGGTTGCTCGGCATGGCCTGCTCAACCCATTTTATTATACATCCCTGGACTACCTGCCCAGGGGTGGGTGGCACTGCCCACAGTGGTCTGGATCACCCTCCATAAATCATTAATAATAATTGTTGTAATAAGGATGCGGCTATGTCCCGCCCGGCTTGCAGCACCAGAGAGGAGCACGGCCATTTGTTCCCAGCGCCTGGCTCTTGGCCACAGCACAGCTAGTTTATACCCGAAATGATTACATACAAACTGTATTCATTTAAATACTTCCTGGCCCATTAGTTTTAACCTCTTATACATATTAGTCTAACTCATATTTGGTAATCGGTGTATCACCATGTGTTGTGGCTTACCAGCATGAGTCTAACCTACATCCATCTTGGGCTGGAGAATCATGGTGTCTCTGGCAGTGCCTTCTTTCTCACTGCCTTCTGTTCTGTCTACTCCGCCCAGCTAAGGGCTGTGTCCCATCTTACAGGCCAGGCAGCTTCTTTATTAACCAATGAAAGCAAAGAAATACAGAAGGACCCTCCTACACCATTTCCCCTTTTTCTGTTTAAACAAAAAAGAAAAGCTTTCATTTTAACATAGTAAACAAAACAGTTATCAAGCAAGAATTACAGTTACAATATTTAGATCTATTTTATCTTTTATCATAACTAAGGAAAACTATAACTATAACTATTCATTCTTCAATTCCATCAAAGACTCCAGAAGGATAAAATATTACTTAAGTAAATAAGAAGTAAGCAACTTAAAAAACTCTAGAAATGACAGAGACATCTTGCTGCATGTACAGTCACCCAAAATTCTTTTTTTACTGTTGGGGTATCCATCTTCAGTCTACAGGCCCATAGCTTTCAGCAGGCATTTCCAGGAAGCAGGAAAATTCAAAGACAGTTCATTTTTTTCTATATCCTGCAGAATGTCTCACAGACTCTTTCATGAATCAGGAATCCTGAAGGATCATCTCACCTTTAGGCAAGTTCAGCAGTCCTCTTTCTGCGGGTTCTTTGTGTCCATTTAAGCAGTCCAGGCAAGAGCAGTTTCTTGCCCAAATGGCTAGCAAACTCCATAAGGAGCCTCTTCG
>JAQHUG010000249.1:1168451-1203685 GCA_028555095.1 Dicrostonyx torquatus | reverse complement strand
GAAGCTGCATGGCATCCTCAGGCTGACAGGTATCAGAGCCCACACCTCATCCACATTTCCTGGAGCCTGTGGAAGCTGGATTACCTGCTGTGTTTCAGGATGCTTTCAAATTCAAGCAATAGAAATGAAACCCAAAGATTGCTTCAGCAGCAGGGAGCCTGGTTGATTCTCTTAGCCTGATCTGGGAAGCCTGATCTTCAAGTAGATGTCATGGGTGGGACAGTCAGGAATAAGGTTTCTTGGCCTTACACTTCCTCCTTAGTGAGCTCTGTCTTCGCTGTGTGATAGCCACCAGTGGCACTAGGACGGGAGCTGGAAAGGGTTAAAAGGCCTTCGGGCCACCACACAAACACTAGAGACTTCCAGGCAGACCCTTCCTTATTGGTAAGCACTTGTCAGAAGGGTTACAAGGAGTTACAAGGAGCCTGAGACACTAGCTAGCTGCCTGCAGGCTTCCAGGAGAGAGGGTAGCCTCCACCAAGGTAGAACAGTGACTGGTGTCCTTTCTGTTTCTCTGGACTGAGTAGCTTCCCTGGGGGGGTGGCAGAGGGGGCTAGATGCAGGTGTTGGGAAGGCAGGCTACACTGTTTGGTGTCTTTGCTGTCTCTGTGTATGCCTAGATTTCTTTCTCTGTTTTTTTTTTTTCCTTCTATGTTTGTCATTAATTTTTAAAGCTACCTTCACTTGTTTGGTTTATCTGCTATGAAAATGTTGACTCAAGTTTCATTACCCAAACAGACATCTGACTTTGTGGTCCATATCCAACTACATTAACACATTCACTATGAAAATTTGCATACCAGATAACCTCCCGGTTCCTATGTCTTTCTAAGGATGGTTTGGGCCAGTGTCTTAGTCCATTTTGAAAGTGATAACAAAATCTCACAAACAGAATGTCTTAGCAACAACACAGATTTAGTTTTCAAGACTTTTTGTTTCTAGGAAGCCTAAGATGGCAATAGCAGTAGACAGTGTCTGGGAAGAGCTTGCTTCCGGGTTCACAGGTGATGATGCCTTCTCACTGAGTCTACATACAGGGGCAGAGAAAAGGGAGCTTTCTGTCAGAGCTTTACTAAAACTGGGGGTGGAGTAAAACAAATTAGATTGTTGTTTGTTTATTTGTTTTTTATTGTTGTTTTGATTTTTCAAGACAAGGTTTTTCTGTGTAACAGTCCTAGCTGTCCTGGAACTAGCTCTTGTAGACCAGGCTGGCCTTGAACTCACAGAGCTCCACCAGCCTCTGCCTCCCAAGTGCTAGAATTAAAGGTGTGCACCACCACCGCCTGGCCTCAACTAGATTATTTTAAATAAAGTTTTAACATCTACTAAGCTACTAAAAAGAAGAAGAAGAAGAAGAGGAAGAGAAAAAGAAAAAGGCACTAATGAGTATTGGTGTGTATATGGAGAGACAGAAATGTTGAACACTTCAGATAGGTGTTGGAAATTGTACCACCACTTTGGAAAATAGTTGAACACTTAATGAGTGCGTAAACCAGCAATTTCTGTAAAACCAGCGTCCTTCAAAGTGAGAGCAACTAGACAATGTGGTAACCAGTTTATATACACTGCAGCAGTTACAAGTCATGAAGTCCTGATGCCCAGGGCAACAGGGATGAACCATAAAGAGTCATGCCAAGTGAAAAAATGGAGGAGCCTTAAAGTGAAAGAGGCTAGACACAAAAGAATGTGTTATGGAATTCTATTCATAGAATTGTGTTTATTTGAACTGTCCTCACTAGACAAATCAGCAGGCACAGAAAATAGTGCTCTCCAAGGTCTGCACGGCTGGGAGAGTGAGGATTGAGCAGCCTCTAATGAGAACTTACTTTTCAAACTGAAGATCGTAGAGTTAATGATTCCTCAACTCAGTGTCTACTAAACCCCGCTGAGTGTCAAAAGCTGAGTAAATTATATGGGATGTGAAGGGCAACTTAATCATCCATTCAAAGTAAACAGCATATGCTAATGTGCAGTAGCTCACAGACAAGGGAAGCAGGTATCTGCAGAATGATGACATGTCATCGTCGTCAGAGCAAAATGGTGCAGTAGTTCAGAGCGTGCACCCCACAACCACACTGCCTGCTTGGGTGTTCTGAGTCATGGCCCTAGCTGTGTGACATTGCCTGTCTTCTCTGTATTTCAGTTTCGTTATCTGCAAAGCATCCCTGGTGTTGGCTCGAACTGTGTTCTGGGGGTTTAATAAGCAGGCACGCTCGGTAAATGTTAGTTATTGCTATTATGATGGTTGTAGTTTTAATTACATGATTTTGTGGATTTCTAAAAGCAACTGTAAAATTAATTCTGAAGCATCCTTTATTATTTGAATAATAATGTAATAATTACCATGCCCTGAATGCTTCCTCCCAGCCATCAGTGTGCTGAGGGCTTTTATGTAATATTTCTAAAGTAATCTTTACAGCAGCTCTAAAAGGTTATTACCCACTTATATGTGAATGAAATGAAGATGAGAAAGTTAAGACACTTGCTTAAGTTCCCATGTTTAATGGTATTGGGACTGGGACTTAAGCCCAGGCCACTTTGCTCTTAAGTCAGTGTCCCTCCTTATGCCCTACAGTGGCCTTCAGAATTACTGGCATTTGTTCTTGGGCCATATACTCTCCTTGTGCTAGTCAAGTGTGTATTTTATAACTGCATTAGCTGAACTTCTGGGTTGCAGCACTTGCCTGGTTCAAGCTCAGCTTCATTTATGAAGTGAAGCAGAGCCTAGGAATTTCTACCACCAATAGCCTTTAAGTTACCCACCCACTTGGGCGTGGCCTCTTATACTGTATACGCCCATGTGAAGCACAGGTCCAGCCTCTCTTCCAGCAGGGTGATTCGGTTCCTGTCCTTCATTTGTGCAGAGGAGTGTGATCTGTGAGTCTACCCCTAAAAGAATAACCCTTTATTATACTCAATTCTGAGCTAGTGTGGGGTTTCTCTTTAGTGTCCTTCCTCATGAGAGTCCAGCAGCATGGAATCTCAGCGTGGGTGACATCTGGCAGCTCCATTCTATGTGATGCTATTTCACTTTGCTACCTCAACTTGCAGAAATCTCAATCTCATACATTGAATGACCTTTTCTAAAGAAAGTCTACCGGTAATGACTGAATACTGAGGAGCCACAGGACTCATCACTACGAGTTGCCAAACGCCCATCACAATTGTCTTCCATTTCCAAATTCCAGACTTGAATATTCCATATTATCCAGTCACTGACCTCTTGAAATAGACACCTTCCAGATATAGTGGCTGTCACATTTGGCCAAAGTGCTTTCAAAATGATTTCTTCATGTGTGTCTAAGTCCCTCTTATGACCTGCATTATCTACCAGTATGTCTTCATTTAGGATGCTCAGTGCATTCAGAGGCAGACAGTGAAGTTTTCTTGATGGTGAGGGGCAAGGCTAAGTAAAATGTAGCCTATTCTACATCCCCATGTTATCAAGTCCTCTCCATTCCCCTTCCTGTGTAGCTTATATTTCAGCAGCTCTGGCATCGGGGTTGTAAACTTAGCTGGAAGAAACAGAGAAAAGTCTTGCACTGGTATTTTCTCTTTGGGGTATATTTTCACGACAGATGGGCAAATGGTTTGCAGATATCAGGGTGTTAAGTCCCTGGGAGATATTTAACTTAGAAATTGGTATAAGACATGGTTTAAAATCCTTGAAGGATTAGAAATAGAAATTATTACTTGTTTGAGGTTAGCAGTTTGATCACCACGAGTTCATGGCCAGTTTATGTACAGAAGTCACCATAGCACATTCAAAGCACAGCGGCCAAGAGCCCCTGAAGCTGTAGGTTAAGACATCCCTCTGGTGTTGCTTTTTCTGATGCTGCTCGCCTGCTTGCATTCAGCACCAGAAAAAAAAAAAAAAAAAAAAGAGAGAAGTTCTTGGATTCCTCTCTGAGCCTCTCAGGCTGGCTGCTCTGATGTCAGCAAACAAACAGTATGAGAGACATTTGCCTTTCTTCGTTTTGTGCTTTTGTTTTGGTTGGAGAAGTTCCCAGTCCTGATGTGACAGAGAGCGGAAGAATGGTGGATGAGCGCAGCACTCTGTCCAGTTCCATTAGGTGCTGGTCTTTTTAAAAATTCCATTGTGTTATGAATGACTTCGCCTGGACAAAAAGAGGCATTAACCAGTAATTATTATGTTAGGGCTGCAGCATTTCTTTCTCTGTGATCAAATATTTGAATGTTTTCAATAAACTTGAACTTGCTTCGAAATGAAATGGATTGAGGAAGCAAAACTGTCAGATTTACTGTGGAATGAGGTTACAAATTAAGAGGATTAGCAACTTTCCGTAAAAGTAAGTGCTGAGGTGGAAGAAGCACCAAAGGCAATTCTTTAAAATTTACATACTAGTTTCATCTTTCTGTTTTAAGGCACACTTCAAACTCTTTGGACCTCAGTGATATCTTCGGTGAAAATGGCAGTGAAACCAAGCCGAGGTGAATGACTGGGGGCTGTACCACTGTTAGAGGCAGGGCATTTTTGTTTTTGCTCTCGGCTCTGGCACACTGGGCACATAACTGCGTTCAGCCGAGATGGCTTATCTCTAAATTTAAAAATAATTGCATCAGTTTCTCCTCTCTTGCAAGGTTTTGTTCAGACTCAAAACACAAAACAAGGAAGCCCACCCCCTCAGGTGTTCGTGTGTGCAGTTTAGACTGTAACCAGAGAGCTGTAGGGCAAAAGGCCTGCCTCCAAAAGCCGCAGAGGACTAGGCTCGACCAATAGCTCCTGATACCCCAACTAGAGAGCCAAGTAAGGGTGCAATGAAAACCTGGCATGAGGTTTGGACAGACACTTCTTGAGTGATTTACATGCTATGTTCAGAGGTTAGCTGTGGCCCAGTGTAAAAGAGACTGCCTGGCTTTTATCCTTCCTTCACCCACCTTATAGGCCCAAATGAGGGCTTGATTCTCTTTGCTTCTGAGAGCCTCTTTAAGATCATCATCTATGAACTGGGTTTGGCAAAGAACAAGATACTGTAGTCGGAAAGGCCATTTCTCATTCCCAAAGTGAAGTAAGTGAGTTTTCAATATTTGTCAGCATAGAAAAAAAATGGCTTTATTGCCGGTTCTTTTGAGGAACTCACAGTGTAGTACTTGATATTTCTAAATGATTATCTGTAGTTAATTGTCCATTTTAGACTTAGAAATTCTTTAGCTCGGTGGTTCATGTCTGTGGCTTGATGTCCATATGCACAGATCAGTGTCTTAAATGAGCATGTGTTCATGTATCTCCTTTGCCATTCAAGTCCTTGGAGCCCTCAGCTTAGGATATTTCTTCTGGCAAATGCAAAGGCCCAACAGCTAACCAGTGACAAAGCTGTGACCGCAAGGCCTTCAGAAGCCTGCCTGGCAGACCAGCTTCTTTAGAGAAGAACCGAGGAAAGCAGCCTAGTGTAAATTAGGTTTTCAGAAGGCCACACACCTGTCTCCAGTGAGAATCCAGATACGCTTGGCAATGACTTCCGTAACATTAGCCCAGTGGTAGGGATCTGATCACGAATAACACCTTCCCTGGCTTTTGTCCATGGTTCGGTCTAAACCAGAAAAGCCCAAGAAAGCACCTTGTCAGCCCTTGCACAGTCTTCCCTTGACCTCTCCCCCAAAGCACAGGTGGCCACTCCCAACTCTCTCCAAACTCGGAATAAATAACCTCTGCTGTTTCCATTTGACTGGTCTTGGTTTGTTTTCCCAATAAGAAATGATAGCAGTTTTCTTTCATCTTTGTGTCCAGGCTTAGGAAAACAGAGGGCTGGTCAGAATGCATTAGGGCCAGCAAGGAATTGTTTCTTTGATCTGTACAGGTTTTTATTTGAATCAGTGCACAGAGAGTTTGCTGTGAGACTCTTTACTCGCTGTGGGCTGTGCTCTGTTCTCCCCACACAGGGGGGCAATGCCTCCGTGTTGATGCTGTTTCTAAAGCCTGGCGCATTATCGCATATGGCTTAACCTGCTAAATTTTAAGACAACTGATTTTATCTAAAAAAAAGGGGGTATATAACTCCTAATATAAGATAAATAATCTCCACTCCACAATATTATATAATTCCTAATATATCCTAAGCGTATCCCTGGAAAGCTACATAAGATTGGATAGATACTATGTGAGTGCATCGTGGTTACCAGTCCATTCTAACGCTGGCTGGATGCACAGGTGCCTGCACACCCCTTTGACCACATCCCTTCTCTTAATTTACTACCAGAACCTGTCAAAGTAGCTGATCACAAGATTCCCAGCGGTCTATCTGCTTTCTGGGTTTTTCCAAACCACTAATCATCCAGAGCATCCCACTTGGATTACCCTGACCACTGTGAGTTCTTGCATTATGTTTTTCTACAGAGCAAATCAACTGTTCCTTTTTCTAGAGAAAGGTCTCGCTATGAGATCAGGCTGGCCTGGAACTCCGAAGCATGCCTACTTCTACCTCTGCAGTGGTGGGACTTAAAGGTGTGCATGAGCACACCCTGCGGAATATAATTTTTCTCCCCTTTCTCCATGACTTTTATTTGTAAAAATTTGATCAGCCTCTTGTTGATACAGTTATCTGGGATCTCCCATCTGCTTTTTGCTTTTCTAGTTAGAGCAGGTTCTGACTTGAACCTGTTTTATCATGGTGGCTGAATTATATCACCCTCCCCATTTCATGTGTTGAATGTTAACCAAAAATACCTCAAAAATGAAATGATATTTGAAGATAGGACCTTTACAAAGCAAGTACATTTAAAAACAGGCCATTGAGGAGGGTCCCAACCAAGTCTAAATGGAGCCCTTCTCAGAGGATAAAATTTAAACCCATAGATAGAACCCAGAGGTGCGTGCCTTCAGGAGACAAGCCATGTTGGGGACCCAGTGAGAAGACAGTAGGTTTCCACATGGCTCTTCAAAGGGCCTTTAGTGGGAGTTGTCCCTCCTCATATTCCTCTCAGAGACTTTGAAAGAAGCTTTTAAAATGAGGAACCTGGGGTACTCACTAAGTAAGTTTCTCAGAATCCCAGATGATAGGTGATGGAATCAAACTTGCAAAATAAGCAGTCTACCTGAGAAACAAAGGAAGAGGGAGGGAGGGAGGGAGGGAGGGAGGGAAGGATGTGGTGGTGGACGCCAGAAGGGCATCAGATGTCCAAGAATAGCACTAAAAGATCGTAAAGCAAGGCTACTTTTAAGGTTATAAAATGAGACGTTGTACTTAGCAATGATTTTCTGGTTTGACTTCAAAAGTTCAAGCCCCAAAAAGCCAAAACCAGAGCAACGGGAGTGCGTTAAACCTCCGCACAGTGGAAACCATCAAGAAAATGGAAAGGCAGCCTACAGAATTGCAGAGTATGTATGATGAAGATTTCAAATCTAAAATATACGAGGGCTTGTGTACCTCAAAGGCAAATATTCTGATGTAAAATGGTTGGGACGTTTTTCTAAAGAATGTGTACAAGGACCAACAAGCGAGTGAAAACCGGCCAGCTTCATTAGTGAAGGAAATAATTAGTGAAGGAAAAAATAACCAAAACCTCAGTGCGGATGTCACATCACACCTGATAAACAGAAAGCAAGGAGGGAAGAATGCCCTCGGGCATCGGTGGTGGGAGTGTTAGTTCAGCTGTGATGGAAAACAGTGGGCCTGTTTCACGAAACTACTAATAGCACTGTTATAGGACCCAGCAAGCGTGCTTTGGGTCTGTAATCCAGGAAAAGTGACATCAGCACCCGGCCCCCAACTCCTACCCCCACTCCATTGCAGCCGTAGTCACCGTATTCCAACTACAACGATCCTATGTGTGTCTACCAGAGGTACTTGGATAAGGAATATGATAACTATGCCCAGGAAAACACCACGGCCTTTGAAAAGGAGCCATTTCCATCCGCAGCAATATCAGTGGTCCTGAAGGAGACACAATCAGGCATAGCAAAATAAATTTTGTGTGGAATCTGATGAAGCCAGACTTAGAGTAGCAGGGAACGGCACAGCGGTTGTCGTGAGCTAAGGACGGAGAGAATGGGGAGATGCTGACCCAATGGCACCAACTCTGGAGTTGCAAGGGGAACGAACAATTCCATGCATGTAGCATGCAGCATGGACGGTGAAGAGTGTGTTCATGAATTCGAGTGTGTACATGACAATCTTCACGAAATATACAAATAAAAACCATCATCTCATACACACTGAGTCTACTTAGCCTAATTCAATTGAAGGCTTCAAGATGAAAATGAGATTCTAATCACATTGGATAATAAGAAAGACTATAAAAAGAAATGTACCCAACTTTCTTTTGCAGGCCACCAACCATCTCCCAAATCGTGACACGGAGACTTATTATTAGTTTTGAATGCTCTGCTTGCCTTGCTCGTTTCTGGCTAACTCTTTTAACTGAAATTAACCTGTTTCTCTTTGTCTACCTTTTGCCTCGAGGCTTTTTACTTTTCCTTCTGTCTGTGTATCTTGCTTTCACTGCTTCTCACGTCCGCTGGCTGGCAGCTGCCTGGCTTCTGGCCTCAGGCGTCTCCTTCATTCTCTTGTCCTCTTTCTTTCCTCTCAAGCCTAGATTTCTCCTCCTATTTATTCTCTCTCCCTCCCAGCCCTTCCTATTTTTTTTCCTGCCTAGCTATTGGCCGTTCAGATCTTTATTAGACAATCAGGTGCCTTAGGCAGGCAAGGAGAAACAATCTTTACATAATTAAACAAATACCACACTTTACTAAGTCAAAGTAATATTCCACAGCATATACAAACACATTTTCCCAGTTAAAATAATATTCTACAGCAAAGAGATGATTAGTTACCCAAAAAATGTACATTGTATACAGTATAACCTTTGATAGTGTGAGCACACCCTCAGATATTTTTCAGCATGCAGTTTTACCTATGGCCTGTAGTCTAGTACTAGTGAACAGCCTAGCACGAGTTAGAGGTCAAGCAAGGTCACAGAGTCCCAGCAGCAGCCATGTGAATCATGCCATGAAAGTAGTCTGTGGGCTGGTTATGGAAAAAGAGAAAAAATTCTGTGAGGTTTTTGGCAAAATGTAGAATCCTGCACCCAAGATGCCAGAATCCCCAAAGAAGTGTTTCAGAGTCAGCTTTGGGGGTTATTATAATGAGGTGTCTGGGGAGCAGAAACCCAGAGTTCATTTGTGTTTCAGATGCGCTTTGTACCCATAGACTAAGGATAACTTTATACAGTATTTTGCATACTTTTGCACATGAAACAATGTTGTCTGGTGTGCTTTTTTTACTTGTCATTGTTCATAAAGCTCATAAAGAATTTGAAGCCTTTGGGGTTTCAGGTGAGTGGAGTAGGCACACTCACCTGTGGCAATAAGAGATCTTGTAGTCACTGGGTGGAGGCAGGCGACTCTCTGTGAGTTCAAAGCCAGCCTCATCTACAGAGCTAGTGCCAAAACAGGCTGCAAAGCTACACAGAGAAACCCTATCTTGAAAAACAAACAAACAAAAAGATCTTAAAGTTACTTTTTTCAGATCCAATGAAAGGATCGGTTACATGCTTTAGAAAGCTAGTCCACCAAAGGGGACAGAACGCCTAGCAGCTGTATGGGAAATGAAGTGTGGTCATTAAACTCAGGTATGAATGATGTTTCATTGTCATAATATTATAAAATCTGAATGTGAGTTTGCCTGGATGTGTGATAGATTTGTGAAGTAAATGACCACCAAGATGGAAGAGAGAAAGCCACCAAATTTTCAGGCTGCTATCTTTCCCCCGTAGGTAGGTGATAATGTCTGTAATTCATAATCGAGAATGGTAATGGACACATCTTATTCAGAGATCAGCAAGCAAAGAAACATCTAAGAGAATGAGCTGGGAGTGGGGTCAGGGCGGAGAGAGACCATTGGTTTCACTATAAGGCCTATTGTAATAGCTGTTTCCCAACTGCAGACTCTTTCATAAAAGGGAAAGTTAGTGTAGAGGAGCACTGAAGATGAGTTTGGCTCCAGTTTGTCCTCAAAAGAACAATTCTTCTGAGCGGAGCCCAAAGAATATAACCCATGGTTTATGCCACTGAGCTGTGACCCCAGCTTCAAAGGAAAGACTTCCTAGAAGTCAGTTATGGAGAGCATGAAGAAGACATGAGAGCATCTGGATGTGGGAAAGGGCTGTTAGGTGGGTGGAGCAAGCTCGAGGGGCTGCTGGGACAGGCCAGCGCGTTCGGTGTGTGCACACCTGGCCCACGACGTCTGTAGATGAGGGGAGAGATGAATACAGCTGAGATGTACTTAAATGTAAGTGTAGATCATTGGTTTATGAAGCCATGTAGCCCTGTAATGTCAGACCTCTGTGTTCAAAAATCCATATCCCTACAAGAAGCACCATGACTCCAAAGGCACTAGCTTCCTAGAAACCAGCTCAGATATACAGGTCACTTAATTTCCCTTCCTGGTTTTATCAAATGGATGAATTCAGGACCAAAGAGATCATATTTCAAAGGAAACCTTACACCTCTAATTCCGTGCAGAAGCATATGGATCTCTGTGAGTTTATGAGTTCGAGACCAGCCCAGTCTACAGATCAAGTTCAAAGAAAGCCATGAAAAATGTGTAGGCATTACTCATTCTGTGTCCATGTTTCTGCTATAATTAAAAATCTGTGCACCTCAGATAACTGTGGAGAAAATGCAAATTGTCTCTTTTACCGTCTTACTCTGTACCTCCCCACACAGAGACACACTCTGCTGTGCTCTGGATGCTGTGTCTCTGCCATGCCCGTGTGTGGAACCCCTGACTCCCATGATGAAGGCATTCAGAGATGGGAATTTTGAAAGGAGCTGGGTGCTTACAAGTTCCCTTCCCTACCCTGTGCAGTCATTGTGAGTCTTATGGTTAAAAGCACCGCTATGAAATAGCTCTTCCGCAGATACCAAATCTTCCAGTTCCTTGATTTGGGACTTGAGTGCCCAGAAAAGAAAAACTAGATTTCTATTGTTCATAAGCCACGCAGTCAGTGGTCTGTGCTGTAGCCGCAAAGCTGACTAGTGCACACGCACACATGGGCGCTCTGTGTAACTAGGTTGGAATGTTGCATACTTGTTTTCTTAGTATATAGTTAAAAGCATTTCTAGGCCGTTCCCACAGTGCCTGAGCATGCCTGTGTGAACTACTGTGCATGGAAGCCTATGTCAACCCCAACTCCTGAAGGCTTTGGGGAAGACACGCTCACCATAGCGAAATACTGTGCTGAAGTGTGACCCTCTTTCTTTCCATGGATGCCTCAGGGATGTCTGAGGAGGACACAGGGAGGCTTTCTGGTACTGGCTCTGTTGGGCACATGCCTGCAAGGCTGCAGGCTTAGTATCCACTTGGAGAGTCATTTTGTGCTCCCTGAGGAGAAAAGCTTTCCCCTAAAGCGACAGTCGAGATCTTTCCAGCCATTCATTTCTATGACAGAGTATTGAACTCAAAAGAGAAAATAACAAGTTGATGTTCTATAATGGAAATAAGTAGAAATCTCTGTAGCTCTCAGTTGATCTTAGCAGTCTGCAACACAACCAATAGCATATGCAAAGGATAAATGATTAGAGCATGATTTATTAGAGGACCAGAGGTCAGTTGGTGTCACAGTGGCTGTCTGCAGCCTGGAGAGCTGAGGAAAGTAATTGCTGCTCGGTGCTAGAAGCCAGAAGAACAAAAAGATGCAGCTTGCACATGAGACTGCAGATCTAAGCCCCATCTCAAGTTGCCAGTGGAAATGAATTCAAAGGGTGGATGGAGTCTGTTGTCCTCTGAACGTGTCAGCAGCAGGAAATCTCACACACTCGAGAGAAATATAATCTCGGAAAGAAAGGGAAGGAGGGAGGAAGGAAGAGGACTATCATAAATCAGCTTCCTCCCCCTGCTGATTTTGATTTCAACCAGGCTCTTAGTCAATTGGATGACACCACCCATGTTCAAGGCAGGCCTCCCCAGCTCCCTTCTCCAGTCTTCATGCCATTTGTCTCTGGAAGTATCCACACGTGTGCCCGAGATGTGTGTTATTCTAGTTTTCTAGGTGTCTCTCAGACCGTTCACTAAAGATGACAGTTGACAACCAAGATCAAAGACGGGAAATGTGTGGCATTTTAGCCCATGGTTTGGGGGCAGGGGCTGGGACCCCTCTGCATTGCTCTGTGCTTTCTGGATTGGAGCTGTCACCCAGTTCAACTGTCACCTACAAGGGAACAGAAGGCTTTAAAACAAAATCTGGGTAGACTACATGGCTTCATAGGTAAAGGTGGTTGCTGCTAAGCCAGTGACTTGAGTTTGATTTCCAGGACTCAGAGGGTAAGGACAGAAATGACTCCTCCAAATTGTCATCAAACCTTCTCATGCACACTGTGACAAACACATGTCCCCCTCCACACGCACCAGTAAAAATAATTAGCTAATTAAAAACACGAAAGCAAAAAGAGAGAGAGAGAAATCATTATGACAGTGGAAAAGTACCTTAGCAGCATTTCCCACAGAGGCTGAGGGTGAAGGTGAGGACTGACATTTTATAGAAAGAGACAGCCTGTTCTGCAGGAGAAAATTTAAATTATATTGAATGACGCAATCGCTTTAACATTTGCTCCTAGGACTTTGTGCCCTCTTTTAGTATCAAAAGATCAGCTGTTCCCAACGATGCCCTTAAAATCAGCTTCCAGAAGAAATAAAAGAAGTGTCTAAAATACCAGGGGTGGGGGAAGAAAAGGCTTGCCCTTATAAGGCTCCCATAACCTCACTGGGAGAGTCATTTCATGCGCTAGAGAGGTAATTCTCTCCTTGTCTCCGTGACAGGTTCACAGGAATGGAACAGCTTTATCTAGTGACTTGAGCAAGCTAGAAAAACACCAAAGAAGGCGGCTGGTGATGCAGGGGCATTCGCGAGGGGAGGGGCTCCAGAGTCCTAGTCTGAACTCTTGTTCTTTCCCACAATCTCGGCATTCTTAGCAAAATCATCCAGTTCTCTCACTCCGGAGACCTACCGCAGCAAGGACTTTTGAGTCTCCCTTTATTGGAAGTGCTCTTTGACTTACTAGCTCTAAACTGCCAGCTTGGGGTGAATAAAAGAGGGAAAGTGGCTGCTGGACTGTGTTGAACAAGGACAAATGATTGGCACCCTCCACACTGGCGGAGGAAGGAAGGGAGGTGGTGATGGTCTTACGGAAACAGAATTGTCAAAGCATTCTCTAATCCAAATCTCTTTCCCTGCAATATTTTGAGAGCCCTTATGTCTTCACATGATATAAAAATGCTCACTGGTGTGAAAAGAGAGGAAGACAAATCTAGCCATACAGGTCTCAATTGGGCCTTATTGGTGATTCCAGAATTGGGGAGCAGTCTGCACTCGGTGTCTCAGAATTCTCTACCCCAGGAGCTGATTGTATTTATAGCCAGAGGAAAGAAAGCGAATTTCAAAAAAAAAAAAAAAAAAAAAAATGGAAGCAAGGCAAAGT
The DNA here is from genome assembly GCA_028555095.1 of Dicrostonyx torquatus. Taxonomy (NCBI): domain Eukaryota; kingdom Metazoa; phylum Chordata; class Mammalia; order Rodentia; family Cricetidae; genus Dicrostonyx; species Dicrostonyx torquatus. The sequence continues at coordinate 1,190,250 of JAQHUG010000249.1, read as the reverse complement.
AGCCATATTGGTTTCAGCTGGAGTCTCTCCTGTTTGAATATGTTCTAACAGTTGGCATCTGTGATTGGCCGAAAGTCACTGGCGCTCTCCCAGAGTAGGCTACAACCTGTTTACGTGTCAAACTTCAGTGTATACTATTTGGGGAAATGCTTGAGGCAATTTGAAATTATGTATGAGGTAGCAGCTTCATGCTGGGCTGGTGTAGCCCCCACACGAATCTGAAAAATCTGTTTTGTTGGGATTTTCTTGAGTTTTCTACTTGTGCAGTCATCCTGATTTAATCGGATTTTCTTCCTATATTAAATCATGAATTCATGAAACATGGGTTGGATGCAGAGAAAAAAAAAGGCATTTTTTTGTATCTTGTGACTCTTTTTACCCAACAATAGGTCATTTTTCTTGGTTAACTGTAAAGACAGAATACTGTCCACAAGGCAGATCAGTTCACTTCCAGAAAGCACCGTCTCCATACTGTGTGTGAAAATGCTGCTGTTCGGGTCGTGACTTCCAGTGTCCTGCTTGCAAATAAGCCACCCACGCTGTGGTATGCCTGATCTTGTGGCATCCCTGATTCTTTTGAAATCCAGGCAGTGCATTCCCGCTTGTCTATGCTCCAGTACCCTGTTACTCCTTCCAGTCTTTGTGGAACACGGAACAATGGAATTTCTGTTCCCATGCCTGGTTTCACTCTTTACCTCCGTGGCTCTCTGTAGGCTCACTCCCGCCTGCTTCTACCCATTGTTCCCACCGACCTTCCTGCCCCCAGGGACATCATAGTGTGATGTTGACAAGAGCCGGCAGGGTCAGTCACTGTCTGTATCAAGCCCCAACTGAGGCTAATGCAGCCTCATTAGTAAGTTGAGGACGTGTTTGTTTGGCTGGATTCTAAAGTCTTTGTGTTTTGTTGTTAGCTTTAGAATGCACCCACTCCAGTGGTCAGTTTCCCAATACCTTTGACCCTTCAACTACTGTTTGGCTTGTCAAATGGCATCCCTATAAGGAACTCTATTGAAATTGAGTCTGTGCCCTGTATTCCAATGTGCATACTGGGGTTATATGGAACTTAGTCATTGCACTATATCACCAAGATTGGAGAGAGAAGACAAAGATTAAAAAAGAAGGGAGGGGAGACTTTAGGCACGTCAATACAAATAATTATAGCAAGAATGATTCTCAAAGTTTATAAGAATAGGCTTATTCTTCCATTTTTAGTGTGTGTGTGTGTGTGTGTGTGTGTGTGTGTGTGTTCCTTGCATGTGTGTTTCTGCACTGCAGGTCTGCCTCCTGTCTACAGAGTGCATGGGAAATCCTGGAACTTGAATTAAAGACAATTGTGTTGTTAATCCTGAGATTCTCTAGAAAAAAAACCAGTTCCACTATCTTGGCCCAAATTAAAGCAAGTTTTTATTAAAATTGTATATACTGGCCAAGATGGAATTTGGTCAGAACCATCCCTGGAATTGCCCTAGATCTGATAAAATCCATAGGGCATCATACTTTCCCGTGAGGCTTTGTTCTTATTTTAAGAACTACAGTTCCCAGCATTCCAAGAAGGTACCTGGTCCTTGGGCAGGTGGGGCTTACAGGTTAATTTAGGGCACAGCAGTAAACTGCCTTGTGAGTACAGGGAACCAAATCCTGGTCTTCTGCAAGAGGAGTTAGCAACCGCTCCTAACAAATAATAAGCTGCCCTCCCAGTATCAATTCCCTCCTACATCTGTCTTTCTCTCTTAATATACTTGAGAAGAGGTTCCAAAGAAAGTAAAATAAGCCACCTAAATGTAAGCAAAAATTTTATTTCTTTCTTAAACAAGTAAGAAAACTGAAAGTCGTTATGAGATCTTCTGTGAGACATGTTTTTCATCTCGGTGAAACTAAAATCTTCTTTGAAGTCTTTAGAGAGAAACTGGAAGTTAATCCGCGATGAAGGCCTCATGGTGATGGATAAAGCCAAGGGTCTCTTCCTGCCTGAGGATGAAAACCTCCGGGAGAAGGGAGACTGGAGCCAGTTCACACTGTGGCAGCAAGGTAAGCCAGGCCTTCTAGATTAGCTTCTGCATGCACCGACCACCTGTGAAACCAAGGCTTTTGATATGCATTCATTGATTTTAAACTTGTGTGTGTGTCCATGTGTGTACGTATGTGTATTTGGATAAACATGGAAGTGTTTTCCATTGTCCCTGTCTTCTCTGTTAAAGGGCACATTATTTGCTGTACCTCTACTGTGTATGTGCACCTGAAAGCCCTCCACATCCTTCACTGCCTTAGAAAGGAGTGTCTCTGATCTCTGTCTGCTACTGTGAAAAGTAGGGGATGATGTGGGACAAAGTGAGGCCGGCATGACCGGGACAAAGTGATGTCAGCATGACCGGGACAAAGTGATGCCAGCATGGCCGGGACAAAGTGATGCTTGCATGGCCAGGACAAAGTGATGCCTGCATGGCTGGTACAAAGTGATGCTGGCATGGCTGGGACAAAGTGATGCCAGCATGGCTGGGGTTACGGCAAAGGATAAAGTTGTTTTTAATATGTTCTGTCTGTTTTCTAATTCCACATTCATAATTTTATTCTTGTTCTTTCTGTTAATTTTTAATTGTTCTGATAAACATTTAATTGGAATACATAGCAAATATGTTACATCATTTAAGCATTTAAGGTTAATAAATATGTGGATTAAGACGCTTCATCTATGTGTGTGCATTTTTTCACTTGAGTTATTAGTTTTAAAATAGACTGAATTTGTGTCCTGGTTTCCATTTTGAATCAGAATAATTGTGTGTGTGTTGCAAGCATGTGCTGTGCTTTTATTGTTTAAGCCACTCAGTTTGTGTTATTTTGTTATACAGCTCCAGTAGACCTATATAGTCTCTAAGTAGTGTTATTGATACTGAACTGTAGTGTGCATGTGTGTGCATGAGTGTGTGCGCACACATGTATAACGGGGGGTGTTGTAGAAATTTGAACTCAGAACATCACATATGTTAGGCAAAACCACTAAGTTCTATCCTCGATTCTTATATATCTTTTTGAATGGTCAACTTTTTCGTTACATTTTTATTATTAAAAATTTTAAATTTAAATGTATTTGATCATATTCTTTCCCCCTCAAGCCCTTCCAGATCTTTTCCCCCTCCCTACCCACCCAACTTTAAGTTCTTTCTCAAAAAGCAAACAAAAACCCAATACAAAACCAAACCCAATAAAACAACACCCTCTTCCCCAAACTCATCAAACTGTAACCAAATAAAAGCCCACAAGAAAACCATAGAGTCCCTTATATGTTGGTCAGCTACTCCTGGACATGAGGCCTGACATGGGATGAATTGATCTCCCCTCCCACTTTGCTCATGGTGATTCAGAGGGTCCTCTTCTCCTGGTGTCCTCCATCCCTCTTCTCCTGGTGTCCTCCATCCCTCTGCCTCTTACACTTCGCCTCCTCTTCTGTGGGGTTTCTGAAGCTCTGAGAGGAGTTTTCATGAAGACATTCCATTTAGGACTAAGTATTCTAATCTCTCTCTCTCTGTGTCTCTGTCTCTGTCTCTGTCTCTCTCTCTCTCTCTCATATCTGGCTGTGGATCTGTATTTTTTTCCCATTTGCTTTGAGAGGAAACTTCTCTTATGATGGCTGAGCAAGGTATTGATCTATGGATATATATATATATATGAATGTCATTAGGGACTAATGGCATTTTATCATTAACTTCTTTTTCTTTGTTTTAGACCAGTATTATTTACTTTTTCCCCTAGGACCCTGGGCTATCTAGTCTCCGATTTTTGGTCATCCAAGCAATATTGAGTATGGGCATCATCTTGTGGAGTGGGCTTCATGTCAAACCAGTTATTGGCTGGCACAAACTAGTGACTTAAAAGTGAGCCTCAGAAGCCTACGTGCATTTCCCTTCAACTTACTGTCCCTCAACAGGCTTGAGAATCTTGAGTCACCATGCTTCTTGTCTTATGTCCTCTTCAGTCTGTAAAAGCAGCAATAACTGCTCAACCTTTTATCATCTGAATCACTGACTCTTCTCTCTCACTTTTGCACATTGAAGGGCCCTGTGACATTAGCCTCTGTCTTTCTCTTGGTCTTCACATTCTTACAGTGAACGTGGTTATACGAGCACAAGTGGTCCAAATGGAACAATACAAAGTTTTAACTGCAGTTTGGGTTTTGGGGTATGTGTGTGTGTATGTGTGTTTCAGTAGGGTCTCACCATGGTGATCAGGTTGGTCTTGAACTCCTAGGCTCAGATGATCCTCCTAGTCCACTTCCAGTGTAACAGACCACAGATACACCATGGCAGTGATTTGCTCCTCACAATCATTCTATCCTATTTTATTCCAGGAAGGAAGAATGAGAATGCCTGCAAAGGAGCCCCTAAGACCTGTACTTTATTAGAAAGGTTCTCCGAAACAACAGGATGCAGGAGAGGACAGGTACCAAAGGTGTTTTCAGAGATGGGAAGGACACGGTGTGTTGTCAGGAAAGAGGTGGACCTGACCTTTACAAAATCATGATTATTTCCTGTGACACAAGAGGTGTCTCTTTTTGCCTTCACTTTTTAATGAAACATAATTTTATATTGTTGATGTCAAAATTTGAAGGTCGAAAGTGTTGAGCGTTATGTCACTTCGTGGAAAATGAGAGTGCTTGGGTTTTTTTGTTTTGTTTTGTTTTTAGCTTAGCAAAGAAATAGGATGTGAGTATAAATCCCCAGGGTTACAAAGACTCTCTCCTATTAACTGATGCTGATTCTGCTGCTTCTCCTCATCTTGATAAATGGATGATTGGATGTCATACTTTTTATGCAGATCAAATATTCCATTATGCATCCTGGAACTCATGTGTGGCCACACACGGGACCCACAAACTGCAGGCTCCGAATGCATCTAGGGTTGGTGATTCCCAAGGAAGGCTGCAAGATCCGGTGTGCCAATGAGACCAGGTATGTTTCCTTTGTGTTTATCTGTTTCACTATCACTCAACAGCAGGTGTTCCTTACAGAAAGTCTGTATCAGTGGGGCGTGTCCCTGTCTCTGTAGCCAAGGTAGGCAGAAACAGAGTGATTTGCGTATGGTCTCTAGGCTGTGACCTTTATGCTTTCTGGGGGTGTAGAGATGCCATTCAGAGTCAGGGTAGGCCCCTGTCCTTTACGCCAGAGCACTCTTCTGCCTGCCTAGCCTCCTGGTTTCTTCTGGTGGACAACCCTGCATTCAGAGGCAATCCACTTGCCTTGAGCTCCCCACATTCTGCACTGTGTTTAAGGTTCCACAACTCAGCTTGTGCGTGTGTCTAGGAAGTCTGCCTCCTTGAAGAAACCACCCTGTGGTGTTTGTGCTCTGCTGTGGTTCGCTGAGTGACTGCCACTTGCAGAAGCATTTCTGCCACTATGTGATCTTGACTAGTCACTTAATCTCCTGAAACCTCGGCTTCCTGGCCTGTAAAATTGGCAATAATGCCTACTTCGTCATGTCATGGCATGGATTAAAGGGAATGATTCTAAGAAGCACTTAATCCCCCTGGCATCAGCAAGGCCACAGTGAACATTAGGATTCTGCGACGTGCTTGCTTCTTTTCCAATCACAGCAGCTGGCTCACCCTCTTGTGAACAAGCCACACTTGAAGAAGCCTCACAAGCTCTGTCTTTTGTGAGGAATTTTCTAGATACTTCTTTGCTCTAGCAGCTTTTAGTATCTACACAAAGTACGCTAATTACTGAGATCCAATTTCAGCTCATAAAACTAAGACCTGCGGGCTGACATCTAAGACCATGTGCACAGTGTGTGCCTCAGTGGTCCCTGGCCAGCTATCATTGCTGTCAGCGGCAGGAAACCAAGATGCTGCTGTGTTCTACATTCCTAATTCTCTCTGATAGGGCACAGAATGGAGGATGGGACAAGTGTTACAGAACATACAATAGCAGACCACATGGGGCTTTCTGTTCCCACATATACATGATCAGGACAATTACAGGAAAACCCACACTACATAGCCCGAAGGGAGCACAGGTCAAAGGTTACAAATAGGTCATTGGCCAGGACCTCACTTGCCCCTAAGGTTTGGGAATCTCGCATAGTGTTTTGTTTTGTAGTTTAGTTGGCATGCTTATTCGTTTTTAGACAAGAAGGTTATAGATATTGAAAGCTGAGAGGAGAGCACATTCTAAAACATCTAAAAATCAAAGGTGCCAAATCTGGGCAACACTGTGTGCTTCAGCAGCCCTGAGTAGAGGAGTAGAGAGCACATGAAGAGGAAGGTGGGAGAGTGGGTGTGGCCAATCAGGAGAGTGGGTGTGGCGAGTGGGAGAGTGGGTGTGGTCAAGGGAAGAATGGGTGTGGCCAAGGCCGGTTCCTAGGGAGAAGGCTTCTGACTCCAGATTTGCAGGCTCTGTCCACCTTCATGGAGTTATTGTCTTAGGGGAAGAGATAGGAGCAACAGTAGCTGACACAGTAGAGCCTTCCAAAGTGAAGGAGAGTAAAAACTGGGTGCTGCGAAATAATGAGATAAAAAGCAGAAGCAGGGGAGCTGATGGGGTTTGTCTCGAAACCTCAGAATGTGGTAAGAGGAGTTCACAATGGCATTCCTGTTCCGGTCTTCAGCAGGGAGGTGCTGGTGCCTGGACAGATCCTGACAACGGGAAACGTGTGAGGCGAGTCTAGGACAGTGTGTTTAGTGTTTGTACATATTTTATTTACATTGCTATTGGACATAGGAGAAATACCACGGAGCTGACAGGAGCTAGGATAAATAAAGGCGTAGTGTTCAGGAGCAAAGTCAGATATAGAGGTAGAGAGAGCCTTGAGAGGCAGCAGACCATACCTGAGGATGACAGAAGTGAAAAGAAGCCATGGAAATGTCTGTAAAGCCTTTGGAGATTCAGTATGGGGCTTAAGGGTCTGTCCTGGCGTTGGGGAGGATGCTATGGGAAGCGGAGATGACACCAGCACAAGGAAGCGAACAAAAATACCTGTTCTCACTCCTGAGCACCAGGAGTATTTTAGAACTTGCCTGATGGTTTTTAACCACCTCCGTGCGTGTTTTGTCTCTTACTCTCCCCCTCTTCCCTCCCTCCAGTCCTCCTTCTCTCCTTCCTTCCTCATGTCTATTCTGCTATTTGTAGTAAAATTACTCAATTAAAAATCCTGTCAGGACCAGGAAAGAAAGTGTGGAACTGAGCCTGGTCATCAGGGACCTGAGGATGGAAAAAGAAAGCTCAGTTTAAAGAGTGGTCATGGCAGGCAGGCAGGGGGCAGGTGGGTACAGCCAGAGGTGTAACCAAGAAGTCTCTGGGAGCTGGGAGTCTTCCATGACTTTCCCTGGCCTTGCCTGTCTAGATGATTCTTTGCATCAGACACTCCAATCTCTTGGTCACACTTGAGGATGCAAGCCTTGCCACCCCCTCCCTGAATCTTTTGCTTGCTTGTTTTGTTTTCAAAACAAGATTTCGCTGTGTTGCCCTGGCTGTCCTGGAACTCATTCTGTAGACCAGGCTGGCCTTGAACTCACAGATATCCTCTTGCCTCTGCCTTCCTAGTGCCAGGATTAAAGGCTCAGCTAAAAGGCTGTCCCTCAAGAAACTGAGAGAAAACTCTACCCTCCCGACTGTGCCTGTTTTAATCCTAGTGGGCAGAAGGGTTCTCTCCTAAGTTAGGCAGTGGTTTTTGTACTCAACATTTGATCACATTCTTACATCTTAGATGAAGTCTACTTAGGGTATCTTGTCATAGAAAGAATGAATTTATAACCAAGAACTTCACTTAAAGAACTAGGAGATCATTAGTGCTGACAAGAGCCCTTGAGTCCATCTTATCCGTTTCCAGACACTGTGCAGACAGATGGATAAACTGAGGCTATGCGTGAAATGTGTTGGCATGGTCAAAGCTAGTTAGCAGCAGTCATAGCAAGAACACAAGTGCCCTGGCTTCCAAAACAAAGGAGTGCTGGGGCGGGGAAACTGGGGGTTGTTTTGTATTAAGAGGAGAGAAGGAGCAGAGGCAGGCAATTATGCAGTTTCACGTCAGTGAGAGCTTGTGCTAGAATTTCCACACCGGGAGACCTCAGTAGATCAGAATTCATAAAGGTTGGGCTTATTGTTCCTGAGGTCTGAACCCCCTTTCCTGAGTGAATGTCTGATTAAATGCCCGTAGGTCACCGCAGCATGGCATCCTCAGACACTAAGACTATCCCCAGGCAATACTCTGGAGCACAGTGCTGGCCTTTAACAGCAAACCTAAAGGATTTCCACAGTTTCTGCAGCATCAGCCCTTCCTGAGCGAGTTCGTCTTGTCTTCATGAAGTTCCTTTGGATAAAACCACAATTATGTTATAACTTTTGCCCAGTTCAGATCATTCTAGCAAAGCTTACTGACATCTTTGTGTGTAGGATTTTTAGGTGGAAGACTAAACATGTAGAGTCGTCACTAACCTTATTAATATTGGTGGTAATTGTGTGACAAAATTATAGCTATTAAGTATGCCTTGCTACCATTATGTCGTTATCTCTAGTTATAATTATAATAATGTGAGAAGTTGAAGGATTATGCAATATGGATTTATCTCGTTACTGGATATTCCTGCATCTTTTGGCATATGAGGCAGGCCTTCTTCTTCCAGTGGTCAGATATCAAACAGTGAGCAGCATATTCTTCCAGCCCCAACCCTCTAGACCCGGATCACCAGTCCTCACAGGACGGTGACGGGGAGGCCACCTCCTAAGCTACCCTGGGGAAACTTACTTGTCTTTAGCTGCTTGTATCATAATTCCGTCATGACTTAGTCATATTTATTAGAGCTTTTCTTGAAAAGTGATGGCCTGGAAACTGTGTTTGTGTTCTACCGAGCCTCTGCTTTTTGTTCAGAAGAGATCTGTAGTCCTGTGACAACTTCATTGCCCTTTATCTTGGTTGTGCAAAGCATGCTTTCTCTCCCAGGCTGGTGAGAGCTGTCCAGGTCAGCCCTGTGCCAGCTCAGATGGAGACATGGCTTGAAAGGGGTTCTGCTGTGTTCCCCTGTGCCTCCTTGGAATAACTGAAGCTTCTCTTGTTCTTACTCCACCTCCGAAAGCTAGTGAAAGGGTAAAAAAGAAAAAAAAAAACAGTATTTTCAGGAAAGGTGCTCCAGTGTGTAATTACCATTGCGGCCTTCTTTGGAAACAGAAAATCCAAGGGTAAATATAAGCCCAGCAGGGTATGTTGTACTGTGTAGTTTTTATCTTGTGCCCTTTTTGATACAGGTCTCATTGGATAGCCCACACTGGCTTTATCCTCACCATGTGGACCATTTGAATTCATGATCATACTTCCTCAAACTCCCCATAGTCCTTTAAGGACTTAGAAAAATCCATCTGGGGCCGGTGAAATTGGTCAGTACATACAGGTGTCGCTCTCCAAGTCCAACAACCTTAGCTCAACCCCTGGTGCTTATGGCGGAAGGACGACAACCATCTCCTTCCGACTGTGCTCTGACCCCATGTGCAGCTGAGGAGCAGTTACAAACACACACACACACACACACACACACACACACACACACACACACACAGCCCAGATGTCAATGAAATATTTTAAAATGAATGTTTTTAAAGAAAAATTCAGTGCACAATCCATGGAAATGCCTTTCAGATTTTCGGATTATTTTTTAAAAATGATTAATTAGTGGTCCAGGCATGTCCAACCTTTCAACATTGCAAAGCCACATTGTTACCTATAGAGTTTCTGCTCAAGAATCATGTGATCAAGTTATAAAAATAAATCCCGCAATATTAGGTGAGTTGAAGAATTTATGTTAGGCTCCATTCATTACTGTCCTGGGACACATGTGGCCCACACGCTGCAGGTAAGACACACCTGGTACACATTTGACTGAAAATACTGGAAAGCCGTAAACAGTGGTTCTGAAGTCATCTTATATGCATTGGCCAGTATGTCCCATGGGAACTCCTCTTTCTAATTCACAGGCAATGAAGTTAATACGTGGGATGGTTAAGGTTTTTAAACATCCCTTAATCCTTGATTTCATTACACCTATCAAAATATCCCAGAAAATGTCATCTTATGCAACAGAGAGTTTTGTGCTCATTTTGAATGACATGTAGACTTTTAACTGGCATCCAAATTCTCTGATGCTCAAGCAGCTTCAAGACCCACTTGTCATTGGTATCGCAGATAGATTTTCAGTTTTCTCAAATTGAAATAGATTTCATAAGGAGTGAAGTCGAATTTATTCTTGGTATTCTCTTGTCTTGTCTCTGTTTTCTGTTTTGTTCCCATGTGTGTTTCAAATTTTCTACTCTGAACTTGAATATCCACCCTGCCCTCTTATGAAGTCCGCAGCTGACAGTACAAGCGCGAATGTGCTAAGTTCAGGCACTCCCCACTTTATATAATAATAATTGTAGCAGTCTAACCTCATGACTGGAAAGAAATGACACACATTCCGTAGAAACTGAACTTGTAAGTCTGACCTTTTCCTGGGTCAGCAGTGTGTAGCTAGCACCTTCTAGTGATGCTGGGACATCGCATTCAAACTTGGCAGCCATTCCATCCTTTGGGTAATCAGCCAAGATTTAATAGTGTGCTCTGTTGATGGAATTTGTTCAATATTGATTTCCAATAAATAATACTAGTAACCCCGCGCATTGGTATACAGTAGGCTTTGCATTAAATGACCTTTCCCAGCTTTGGGCTAATTCTCAACATTCAGAGCCTGTCTACCATAGGGTAGGCTACATCTTCAGTCTGGATGGGGCATTACAAGCATTAGCCATTTGTGAAACTTTTGCTTGGTGATGGATTTATCAGATCATGAATCTTCCTTAATAAAGAAGCATCAGTAACTTGCCCCAGATCAAGTGACAAGTGCCAGAACCGAAAGGTTTTGTTCTACTCCCTTCAAAGACCATGATGTCCCACTGTGTTTGGATGCTTTTTGACTCTTTTCTCTCATGTATCCCTTTGCCTTTCAATTTTTTTTATTTTGTCATGATAAAATAGACATCATAAAATTAAACATGTTAACCATTTTAAAATGTATGGTTTGTTGGCATTATGTTCATTTACATCACACAATTATTGCCACCACATATCTCCAGAATTTTATATCAAAAAAGTGGACTGTTGAGTCCATGTGCTGAGGAATACTCCTTCTGTATACTGTGTGAATGTGTGTTGCTATGATTGGTTTAATAAACAAACTGGCTGGCCAATAGCTGAACAGGATAAAGTTAGGCAGGAAAGTCAAACTGAAGGCGTAGTGAGAGGAATTGCCAGTCAGATGGAGAACAAGCCGGATGGACAAAATGGGATAGAGGTAAAAGCCACGAGTCTCAAGGCAGCACATGGATTAGTAGAAATGGGTTAAATCGAGTTCGCTAGTAACAAGCCTGAGCTATGGGCTGACCATAAGTAATATGAAGTCTCAGTGTTGGTTATTTGGGAAACGGCTGCTGGGACAGGAAAGCTCTGCCTACATCCATACCCCATCTCAGCCAGACAACTTCCATTCCTCTTTAGTCTATGAGTGTGACCATTCCATCCCTTATACAAGTGGAATCATACAGTATCTGGCCTTTGGTGGCTAGCTTAGCATAGCATAGGTTCACTTAGTGTAATGCCCTTCAGATACGTCTTTGTTGGGTCGAGGGGTGGCTCACTGGATAAAAGCACTTGCAGTCATATCTGAGGGAATCTTTGTGTCTTCCAGGACACCTGACACAGGGTCCAAATGATTTTGCTTTCCGCTCCATCCATTATGGAAGATCCATTTTATAGAAGACATGACTCTTACATGCAGTGACCTGAAAACCAAATTGGATGTCTCCTAAGTATTCTAGCTCAGAAAACCGGGCAGATTGAAAATTAATCTTGTTTATATTCTTAGCTTCATCTGCTATGCAAGTGGGTTACACATGGACTATTTTAAATCAGTGAGGCAGAGCACTCTGTGGGGCCTCCAGCAGTGCTGTAGAGGAGAGCTGTGTGATAATCAAAATAGTCTAAAGAGAAACCTGCCGCTGGTGGCTTTCCACAATCCGCGGAAAGTTGTGAGCTGAGTCAGTGCGCCTGTGTTTATACATGGATATTAATGTAAACTTATATGTCAAGTGAGACTAAGCTAAATGCTGTCACCTTTTAAATGAAAATTTCTCTAGGAAATTGTTTTTTGATTATTAAAATTCTACTTAGATGTTTAGAATTTTTAATTGTACCTTAGCAGAGAATTACAGTATAGCAGGAACAGTGCTATTGTAGGGACACATTCCTTGAGAACAGAATTGATGTCATTTTATGGGCCTTGTCCCTGGATATCTGTCCCACGTGGTCAACTGCATCCCTGGCCTGTAGCCACTAGGGGGAAGTAGTGTACCTATACCTTTTCTGACAAGGAGAAATGTTTATGGTAGTTTCCAAAAGTGGGGAGGAATTTAGGGGAGACAGAGTCACTCCAGAGAATAATAACTGACCTATTGGAGGATTTTAAAATAAATTTCCTAAGTTACTTACCTGATAAAAAGTAATATTTACAATAAAAAGTCCAATCCACCCTCTCCATCTCCCACCCACCTACCTGCCAATTCCTTTGATGGCGTGCCTCCCAGCTTTGAATCTTGAATTCAGCCAATGTATTGCTTGGCTGTTTTATCCAGTTCCTCTGGATATAGGAGATACAATGCTCCCTGAAAGGTTTACAAAGGACAGAAACCTAGGATGGGCAGCCAATGACAGAACAGGCGTTCATGACCGTGTGAAACCAAACCTGAAAAAAAAGGGAAGCTAAGAAAAAAACAAAACCAGAAAGAAAAAAGAGAAAAAGAAAATCAGCCAACTCCCCTCCCCTAAAATATCTTAAACAGAGATAGTCATTTTCTTGGTCTAGCGTTACCAGAGAAATTGAGCATTGTCGGTAGGTGTAATGGACAGAGCTACTGGACAGACAGACAGGAAGGTTAAAAAGTGTCCAAGACAGAAAGTATCCCTGCTCACAACAGCAGTTACAAGAGCCAAGAAGTTGGGCACAGCTCTCACGTCACTTGGTGGATGAGCTAAGCTCAGGTGACACCTGCAGCAGCCTCAAAACAGAGAGAAGTTCTAGTGACATGGTCACATGCATGAGGCTTGTGTGTGTGTGGATGGGGAAGTGGGCTCCTGCGTATGTGTGCACACATTTGTGTCAGGGTAAATGCAGACACATGTCTATACACCACATGTGTGTAAAACTCAGAGATGACCTTGAGTGTTGGTCCTCACCTGCTGTCTTGTTTGCAACAGGGCTCTCTTTTGTTCTTTCCCACTGCATACGCCAGGTCAGCTGCCAACAAGCTTCTGGGGATGACCCTGTCACTCAGCTTCCCATCTCCCCATAGGAGCACTAGAATTACAGATGCTCATGCTACGTGCCCAGATTTTATTTTTTTTTCTATTTTATTGAGACGGGGTTTCTCTGTAGCTTTGGAACCTGTCCTCTTGTAGACCAGGCTGGCCTCAAACTCAAGAGATCCGCCTGCCTCTGCCTCCCAAGTGCTGAAATGGAAATTAAAGGTGTGCGCCACCACCACTCAGCTGTGCCCAGCTTTTATGTGGGTCCTTGGAATGGAAACTTTGGTCTTTACCATGTGAAAGTCCTAGCCAGTCTCTGGAATGACAGAGAGGACAGCTGTGCAGTGGCTGACCTGGAAGCTGTCTCATGTGTGAGCTACCAGAGCATGTATCTAGATCAGTGGTTCTCAACCTGTGGGTCGAGACCCCTTTGAGGTTCAAATGACCCTTTCACAGGGAGTGCATATCAGATATCCTGTGGGTCAGATATTTGCATTATAATTTTTTACAGTAGCAAAATTACAGTTATGAAGTAGCAATGAAATAATTTTATGGTTGGGTCTTCATAACCTGAGTAACTGTATTCATGGATCACATCATTAGGAAGCTTGAGAACTGCTGTTCTAGATACTTACTCAACTAAACAAATCTGTTTTAAGATGGGATCCAAACTAAATGGAGGGTATGGGATAATGCCAGGATGTCCTGATCACCAGTCCATGTCCTTTGTGTAGCGTGAGAAGACAGGTGTCCCTAATAAAAAGCTTGAAGTTCTTAATCATTAATACAAGACCACTTCCAGGCCCGGTGACACGGTCATATCCCAACGGTGGTCAGAAGGGGTCCTCTGCCTATGAAGCTGGTCCTTGGGGCTGTGAAACTCCCAAGGCCTCTCTGACAAGTGCATGTGTTTCTCCTCCAGGACGTGGGAGGAAGGCAAGGTGCTCATCTTTGACGACTCCTTCGAGCACGAGGTGTGGCAGGATGCCTCGTCATTCCGGCTGATCTTTATCGTGGACGTGTGGCACCCCGAGCTGACGCCTCAGCAGAGACGCAGCCTTCCTGCAATCTAAAAGGAATCATCACAGCCTTGGGTGCGCTCCCGGGAGGCTGCCTTTCTGTTTCTCCTGGGGTGCGAAGATAGAAGTTCAAGCGCCGTGACTCTTTCGTCCCCTCACCTTGCAGCTAAAAGACCTCTAAGGTTCCTTCTGGATGGGAAATCGCTGGGAGGAGTATTTGCCTTACTGCAATTCATTTGGGAGGCCCCTTGCTTCAAGTCACCCATGGCAGCACAGAAATTCTGCCTGGACTGAAGGGGAACACTTGGCTGTGTCTACATTGCTAGCCAAAGATATTTTTCTACATGGAGAGTATACCATATGGAGAAACTGTGTATGAATCACTTTCGATTGTAGTTTTTCTAGGCAGTTATATTTTTCTAGGTAGCCAAACTATTCTGTCACCATCTACCCCACATTTCTGTCTACTTTGATGACAAGAAGTACAAATGCATCCCTTCTGACTCTTAAATGGAAATTTTCTGGTCAATTCAGACATATTCCTTTTAGAAAAAAAAACACCTGTGAAAAAGGCAACTTTATTTTGTTTTCCTGATATAAATGGGAAGTTGCTCTGGGATATAACTGTGCCAACCCTTGCCCTTGGATCTCCCTGTGTATCTTCGTTTAGACTCAGCGTCTTCTCCTGTCTCTGTGCTTATCATAGAAATGTTATCAAGCTCTTATTCCTAAGAGCAATGCTTTCTCTTTGATGCTGAGCAAAGCCATGGAGATATTTCATGTTGTCATAAGACAATACCACAGTTAACAGGGCTCAGAGAGAAGATGTAACATGGCCGTGAACGTTCCCACTCAGGGTCAGGTGGCCAGGTA
Organism: Dicrostonyx torquatus; assembly: GCA_028555095.1. NCBI lineage: Eukaryota > Metazoa > Chordata > Mammalia > Rodentia > Cricetidae > Dicrostonyx > Dicrostonyx torquatus. The sequence continues at coordinate 1,175,047 of JAQHUG010000249.1, read as the reverse complement.
GCCTGGACTCTTTGCCTTCTGTGCACAGGACCTGGAATCTGCAGCGGCCGCCTGCTGTAGGTCCACTTGGACACCAAGAAGATGGCTGCTTGGTTTCTGAGAGTCTCTTCACAATTGTGTCCATGTAGGAGAGCAGTGTAGGAAGTTCCTAGGAATGCTAGGCTCCTCCCCCGGGTGGAGGTGGCAGAGCTTGTTGGATTCTGAATTCGCAGACCATTTCCATTGTCCACACTCAAAAAAAGCCTGCCATCTAATTATTATTTTGAAACAGCGTTTCACATGCATGTTTGATCTGAGTACAGCCCATGGCATAGGAGGAAGATTGGAAAGTCATCTTGCTCCTCATTCCAAAGATGATCAGTTCACCGGTAAAGCATCACTGCCTTTGATTTTCTGTTTGACACTTAAAGGTAATTCAAGCCTCAGAATGCAATGCCATTCATGCACTGATCTCTAAGCCAGTCGAACAACAATGCTGCAGAAATGGCGAAATGGCACGCACTGCAGCCACATATAGGCGGACAAAACATAGATGCATTCTTTTCATACAATGTCAAAAGAAGATGCTTTCTGGACCTCACTTAGCGAGCAATTCTTTGAGATTGGCATTAATCCTTTTTCTTTTAGCTTAAGAATATTAGCTTTTAGTAGGAAGTTTACAAGACACGTGACCATTTATAAAAAAAGGTACTTTTTCCTTCTTTTGCCAATATTCAAAAACTCCTCTAAGGCATGGGAGAAAAATAGCAAATCATCAGCAAATTCCAGCAAAGAAAACAAACTCTCAGAAAACAAAAGGTGTTTGTGTTCTTCAGTCTTTATTAAATGGAGGGACTTACTGACAAAGGCAATACAATTCAGTCCTATTGGGTTTGGTTCTCTGACATACTACATACACATAAGGAAATGCAAACCATACGTTCTCATTGTTAAACTGTCACCTTACATTCATGTCATAAAATGGTAGAAATAAGTGAAAATCAGCTTTTGACTTAGTAAATATAATGTGGTTTTTAAAATATGGTCGTTACAGTAGTATTCTAAATACTGTCGTGTGGAAAGCCAGAAGAACCATTACTGTTACACAAGTTGGCAGTCGTTGACTCCAACAATATTTTGAGTACTTGGATCCCACATTTGTTTTATAAACCCAAGCAATAAAAGATTTTCTAATTCACTTTAATCTTTCCATTCACTTACTCATGTCATGAGAAAAGAGTTTCCACCAGTGCCTTGGGAGACATTTTTCAGGGTTGTTATTTTATGATTCAGAAGGTCTATACCAAATGAATTGGTTTTTTTTATACGATAATACAATTGTTTGAGAAATATTTTAAATTCTGTCTCACTTTTACTCCTTCAAGGTTGGAACATAAAAATAGTATTTGTTACTATTCTCTACTAGTGAAAAAAATAATAAATCAGTAGATCAACTGAGAAGGAATGCATGTCTAGAATGTAGCTCAGGGCTCAGGAATGAAATGCTTGCCTGCAATGACAAGGCCCTCATTTTGATCTCCAGCATGGGAAGGAGGGATGGAGAGAGGGATGGAGAGACAGAGGAACAGAAGGAGCGAGGAAGAGTCAGAGAAAAAAATAAAAGAGAAGGGGGAAGAGGAGGGATGGGGGAGGGAGCACAAAAGAGAAACACAGAGAGAGAAAGAGGCAGGAACAGAAGGTAGACAGAGGAGAGAGGTGTTCACAACTAGCTGTATTGTTTAGATGATTATGGCTGGTTGAAAGTTGAATTGGTTTCCTGTTTTCTTAGGTTGTTCAACTAACAAATGAACCTACCAAATGCTTCAAGTGTGAAATATTTTACTAAGCATTATCAATTGAAATTTTCTTTTGATATTAAGCAGTCTGGTCGTATTAGTCAGTGCCTATGTCACACAGATAGGTGGGGAATAAGATACCTACATATACTCAACTGGTCTGGGAAACATGGCACAGATAAAATGTTCTAACCTTTGATGTCTGTTTTCTGTCTGACTTCCTGCGAGTAGGGACTGGGATCCGTTTCTAAGGAGGATGGATACAGAAGTAGAGTGGTCTTTGGCATTTCATCTTGGCATTTTTTGTCTTCTCTTAGCTCAGTACTTACATGTTAAGCCATCCTTGAGGCCCTTTTTGTGTGATAGTCTGCCTGCTCAGGGCCTTTCTCCACAGCACATAGGAGGGTGGGGACCAAGTGCCTTGCTAGCACTTTCCTTTGCTGTAGGAACCCAAGAACTAACTTGGATGAGTTTATCAGTATGTTATTTTTTTCAATGAGTTGCCTCCTCTCTGCAGACATTCCCATGAATGCCTACAGGAAATCCCTTTGCTAAGATGAAGCAGTCATTTGTCAACTGCCTGTGTCTTTTTAAAATCCAATTCATGGAGTTAGCTGGTGGCCCGACTAACAAATCATTCTTGCAGGATATTTAAATTAAGAACTTTGCCAACAGCCGGACCTGTGAGGTCATGGGGTCAGGCTGAGCACTTAGATGCTGGTGATGGGTCAATAAGACTGGTCATTAGTGTAGCTACTATTGTCTTGGGGTTCTGCACTCCGTTACACTTGACACTGTGTCTGCTGTCTTTATCTGGAAATGCACGTCATCTTAATTTGCAAAACCTGGAGAGGGTCCTTGTGTGACTCCTTAGAGCAACTGTTGTCCTAGTGTGTACGCAGCAAGTTCAGTCTTTCCCTTTGTGAGTGCATTTGCTCCATAAATGTGTGGGGAGGGAGATGCCTCATTTCATCCTCCTAATCCCTCCCTAAAACAAATTAATCGGTTAACTTGAGTTTGAGAAGCATCCCTCCAATCTTTGTCCAGTGTGGGCTGCTCAGACCAATGGCTGCTGGCGGTCATGGCTGGGGAAGGAGTGAAGGACCTCCTGTCAAGCAGAGCCCATGTGTCTGTAGGTCAGTCGCCCAGGTGCTCCCTGGGCGGCTGCTCCACTGGAGGCTTGTGCATGGGAGCATCACGCGACGTGGCTCAGTCCAGAGCCAGCAGGGGCTGAGTGTTCTCGTTTTCTCCCTTCTCGTCATGTTTCAGGGTCCCAGCTTCTACCACAGACTGAGATCTAACAAGAGAGGAAGGAGACACACACAATCATAGACAGTTCATGCTGGTAGCGGTTGTTCTTGAGAATCAAGACACGAAGAACAGCTACTTAGTATTTCCTTTTTGCTGTCTGTTTCCACACACCACTTTATTTTCTGACGATTGAACTTAGCCATTCTGAGATTCTACCCATAAGCCTTTTCCTTCTGCTGAATCTGATCTGTAGCTTTTTGCTGTCATATACCATAGAGTATAACTTTCTGTGCTTGTGTCCATCCATCAAATAAAAATAAAGATGATCCCAGAGACACAAACCACCAATAAGAGTTTTGGATGTGCTTGGTGGGTGTCTAAGGGGCTCTTCATACTCTGAGCTTACACTTTCACAGCCCTGAGAAATGGCGCTACTGTCTCCATTTTTAAGTGCAGGAAACACTATTGATATTAAAATATCAATAGACAAGTAACTTAGGCAAGTGATATAGCAAAGTGGAGAGCGAGGTCTGCTCGTTATAGCTCTGTCCCTGGAAGCGCTGTGGCCTGCAGAGCTGCCTAGCAGAAAGTTTAATGCCCCTTCCTTCCACTCTACTGGGGAAACAACTTGCTGCCTGAGGTTCTTAGCCCCTTTTATAGTGTGCATGTAGTACAGAAAGCACAAGTCCAAGAAGTCAATCAAGGCTGAATATGGGTGGTGTATTTGTGTGAGGCCAGCTATGGGGAGAGAGAGAGGCAGGATAATCATATTTTTCAAGGCCGCCCTGGACAGTATAGTGAGTTTCAGACCAGCCTAAATTGCACAATGAGATCTATTTCAAAATAAAAATAAAAAATGAGTCCCTACAGTTGCCATGCAATACACAAACAGCATGTTTCTACTATAAACAACTCAAATGCCGTAACTAGATGTGTGCAGTGTTTTGGAAGTGAAATGGATCCATCTGCTGCTGGGATGGCCAGATGAGTCACAGGAAGTAGTAGAACTTCAGATTTTTGACACACTTCTTATGCGTTTCTCTGCCTGTTTAAGAGTCCAGTGTGAATGTTGGGCGAAAGGAAGGAATGCTGATTTACATAAGTACAAAAAAAATTAGAGACTCCTGAAGACATCAAGGCAAACAGGCCTGGAGGTTCAAACTGGTACAACCAGAATTTGGAGGTGGAGGCTAGAGGATCATGGGTTCAAGGCTAGCTTGAGCTGTTTTGAGGTCTCATCTAGGAATACAGCAAACATGAAGGAGACCCAGAGGATCCCAGCAGTATGGCTACCCACCAGAAAATCAGCTACCTCCAGCACTTTAATCCACTGCCTAATTGGGCCTAGTTGGTTTGCACTAAAGAGTTTGCAAAACTGAAGGGGTCCGATGGCAATATATCCTTGGAACTAAAGGGTATTTCTCTTCTGTCATTTACATCAACTTTACTACACAAAGCACCTCCTTGACCACAGTCCTGGAGTCAGTGAGGTCTACCACTCATCAGCACTGCTCACACACTCTTCCTGAAGACAGCTCATCCCTCTATGCCTCAAAAGGTCAATCCCATGAAATTCAACTTCACGTTGAACTCAAACCTGGTTTGGAAAACATCTATGTTCTATCTTTTGTTCCTTCTCCCAGAGGCACAGAATTCCTGCCATCTGTCCCTCTCTGCATATGGGGTTTGGTTCCAAGGCCCTCCTGAGTATCAGAATCAACAGATGATCAAGTCCCTCACATTAGGGTGCAGTATCCACATAAACCTGTGCTCACCCTCCTGTACATAGAATGCCTGCTACAAAGTACAGACCCTATTGTTTACAGAAATACGACAGGAGGCGAAGGCTGTACCTGCTCAGTGTTTGAGTCCACTGTGTACAACCTTTGGCTGAGGAAGGCAGGGCGTGCACAATCCCATCAGGAGTCTGCTTCGAAGCCTTGTTTTAGTTTAAGTTCTCCCTCCCTAATTCCACTCCTCACTGAGGATAACTAGATTCTACTTGTGCCAAGATTTCTAGAACTCTCCACTCTGGGCTGTCTTCGTCAGCCAGGTGCTGGCCCACCATATTCGTGGGGTGACTGTAGGACAGAGCGGCATGTTCATACCATTTGTTAATATTCTGCTGGGGATAGCAAGGACCACATGCTCTGCTCTGGCATTCGTGTATAGCAGGCTGACTTATAGGTGATGCCGTTCTCGAAGGTTCTATTCAAGAAACTTGAGGTAAAATCATCATTTTCATCTTTTTAAATTTGCTTCATGTTTCCAACCTGTCTCCATCCTTTTGGCTCTCAAAATGGTTTGTTAATTTGAGTTATTATCTATGATTGTAATCACTGTTAGGTTTGTTTTTAAACATTCTCTACCCACTCTATAATAATGAGAGAAAATGGAGTAGATCTCAAATAGTTTTCAAACTTTCATCTGTCCCCAGATTAAAAGTTAAGTTAAGTGATTGTAAATGGAGGATGCTCATTCATTTCCCGGCTGCCCAAACATAAATAATCACACAAGAACTACACTAACTACAACACTGTTTGGCCAATAGCCTATGCATATTTCTAACTAACTCATATCTTAAATAAACCCATTTTTCATCTGCGTATCAATCAGCAGGAGGCTGTGGCCTCCCGGTAAGATTCTGACTGGCAGCTGACGTCTTTCTCCTTCAGCAGCTATGTAGCATCTCCTTGACTCCTCCTATTCTCTCTCTATCTCTGTTCAGATTTTCCACCTGGTTTTACTCTGCTAAGCCATTGTTCGAAACAGCTTTATTCATTAACCAATGGCAATAAAACATATTCACAGCATACAGAGGGGAATCCTGCATCATGTGGTGTTTGTGAAACTTTGCTATCTAACAATTACTCTGACCAAACATGCAGAAATCTTTGATGTTAAGTCACCCATCCAAACAAGAATGCAGACACATTTGTGCAGATGCCCCCTTGCCCAGCTAGAAAGATGTTCATGAGAAGAGAACTTTAAAGAAAGAGAGATGGAAGGAGAATCTATCTCTCACACACTAGTGTCATCTGTCCTTATTTGGATGGCCAGTCTGAATTCACTTTCCCCTCCACATGGGAGACCTGTGTTATTTCTTTCAGTAGATACATTGACAGCAACGACCTGGAATGTCTTACCCAGTAGATTGTGTCTTGGTTGACTGGTAAGTGACAATAGACCTGTTCCAAGACATTAAGGATGAGAAAGCAAACATTTTGCCCCAGGTTTGTATGTTCCCTAATGAGAAGAATCCCAAATAGCTTTTTTCAGTATGATGGAATTCTTTTTACCTAGCCACACAATAGATATTTAATGTTAAGACTTTATATAAATGACTCACTATTTCATAAAAATTTAAAATTCACCCTTTTGAATTCTGCAGGCCCTTGGAGAGGGCTTCCGATCCAGCCATCCCCATCACAGGGGTTCCCAAAAGGAACTCAGCCTGCTTTTGGGCTGAGGCCCTGAGGGAAAAGGGGGCATATACAAAGCCACAGGGCATTGTGTGGTACACGGAGCAGAGAAACCCGTCCTTTTGAGTGTGGCAGGCCCTCAGAGAGG
>JAQHUG010000249.1:1120708-1150580 GCA_028555095.1 Dicrostonyx torquatus | reverse complement strand
CTTTCCAGCCACAGGCCCTCCCTCCTCCTTTCCAGCCACAGGCCCTCCCTCCTCCTTTCCAGCTAACAAAGTTCCCTCTGCTTGGGCATTATTTTCCCAGAGAAGTCACGGGCAGTAAGCCTGGGAATCCCAGAGTTGTATCAGACGTGGTGGAGAGAACCTGGGTTCTGTGGTCACCGCGAAACTGCTGTCCTCCTACTCTGGCAGCCACCTGCATGGGACGCATCTCATTATGCATAATAATGACCTTCCCTTCTTATTTAAGGCAGTTCATTTGAGGTTTTGTCTCATTTGCAACGAAAACAATCCTTGCTGATAAAAAGCTGCCCAAATTTGGCCACATGCTCTTCAGACACGTTGAAGCAATGGATTAGGGAGGAGGAAATGGGTTGTTTCACACTTAAACTTTGTTTTGTTTTTCTGTTAAGACATTGGGCGAAAACAGCTTTATTCATTAATCAATAAAGCAGCACATATACAGAGGACTTCCCACACCAACATTACTTGAAAATCAAAACAATACAGATCTATGGTGAAACAAACCCACCAAACCCTTCACTGTGCTATAATCCTGTCATCTCAGCCAACTGTTTCTCCTCACTAAAGTTTGTAGTACCCTGCCCTGGGTCTCCAGCCTCCAACATACAAGGGACCGACTATGGCAGTGCCTGTAAAAGAGTGAGTGAGAAAGGGTCTCCAGTCCCTCATTCTTTAAAAACAGCTGACAGAGAAAGAGGAAGAGGGCTCCCAAGAAAATCATAATGAAAACACCCCTGGAATGCTAGGCTCCGAGAGGGCTCAGTGAGTAAAGTGCTTGTTGTCCCAGTTTGAATCCTTAGGATCTGTGTAAATCCAAGTGTGGTAGCACATGTCTGCAGCCCCAATGGTCATACATGTGATAGGAGGCAGAGATGGGCAAAGCCCATGGACCAGTTAGTCTAGCATACTCAGTGGTGAAAAGCAAAGAAAAAAGAGAGAAACCACCTTCTTAAGCGATACAGAAGGTAAGAACCAGCATTTCAGATTGTCCTCTGACTTCCATACACACTCTGTAGCAAATGTGCAACACACACACACACACACACACACACACACACACACGAGAGAGAGAGAGAGAGAGAGAGAGAGAGAGAGAGAGAGAGAGAGAGAGAGAGAGAGAGTGAGTGTTTGGGTTCCTCTTACTGTGAAGAGACACCATGACCACAACAGCTCATATAAAGGAAAACATGTAATTGATACTAGCTTACAGTTTCAGAGGCTCAGCCCTTTATCATTATGGACATGGCAGTGTGTAGGCTCTATAGAAAGAGCTGGGATCTCTGCATCTTGAACCAACTGTGTCATTAGGCATAGTTTAAGCATGTAAGACCTCAAAGCCTTCCCCCATACAAACATATTTCCTCCAACAAGGCCACACCTGTTGATAGCGCCACTTCCTATAGGCCAAGCATTCAAACATATGAGTCTATAGGGACCATACCTATGCAAACCACCACCTTCCACTCCCTGGTTCCCATAGGAACCATTAGTCATAATAACATAATGCAAAATTCATCTAGTACAACTTCAAAAGTCCCTGCAGTCTCTCAGTCTCAACAAGGTTCAAAAGTTCAAAGTTCAAAATCTCTTCTTAGATTCCTGAAATCTCTTAGTCCCCTGTAAAATGAAAATGAAAAGGCAGATCACATACTTCCAACATATATTGGCATTCGATATAGATCCCCATTCCAAAATGGAGGAAAGAGAGCATAGCAAAGAAATACTGGACCAAAACAAGACTGAAAACCAGCTGGGCAAACTCCAAACTCTGCATCTCCATGTCTGATATCAAAGCACTCTTTGGATCTACAACTCCTTTCAGCTTTGTTGATTGCAACGCGCTTCTTTCCCTTCGTCTGATTCCACTCTCAGTTAACAGCTCGCCTTAGTAGGTATCCCATGGCTCTGGCATCTCCAACATCTCAGGGACTCCAATGCAATCCAGGCTTCATCTTTACAGCTTAGTCCAATAGCCTCTCTAGGCTTCCATGCTGGGACACCCTTGCCACACACCTGTCCTCAGTGGCTTTCTGTAGTCTCAGAGGGAAATCCCATAATCCCTTTCTTCTATCCTTGACTTTACAGTCAGAACCATGTTGCCAGAGCTGCCGAGTTCTGCTGCTTGCTGGAGTTAGAACATGGCATCTTTACCAGCTTTCTCTTTTCCATAGTTTCCTTCACTACCTAAGTTTGGCTATCCTGGAATTTTCTCTATAGCCCAGGCTGACCCAAAATTCAGAGATCCGCCAGCCTGCCTTCTAAGTACTGGGATAGAAGGGCAACACCACCATGCAGAAACCTAAGCTGTTCTTTTTCACAGGTTGCAAGCTTAGCTGTGTGGGATCTTGCCCTGATGTCACCCCTCCTTTATTCCATTTCTTAACCTGTCTATTTCCTTAAACATAGGATTTCTCTTCATTCCACTTCCTGGTGCCCCCTTTCTCTTCAAGCTGTAGAAATTTATATTTTTCCTTTCTCAGCTTGTTTCTTCATTATAAATCTTCATAAGACTCAACACTAGTAACCACACAACAGAGTCCACACCAGACTATGTTGAGATTTCCTCTGCCAGTGAAATTTATCCAAAATTCTTCACATTAGCATCCGGCAGACTTTTTGGACAAGGGTGGAAGCGGCCACATACCTTACCAAAACATCACAAGAATGATCTCTAGACAACCTGCCAAAAATTCTTTGAAATCTCTTGAGCCAGTCTCCCACAGCTCAGATCACTCTCAGCCCCACTGCCTTCCAGGCTCGTACTATTAAGCCCTACTTAAAGCATTCAACTGCTGTTTTAATCCAATCTCCCAAAGTCCACATTCCTCCAAACAAAAGCATGGTCAGGCCTATACCCCAGTCCCAGAGCCAACTTCTATCTTAGTTAGGGTTTTATTGCTGTGAAGAGAGACACCATGACCACAGCAACTCTTGTAAAGGAAAACATTTAACTGGGACTGGCTGACAATGTCAGAGGTTTAGTCCACTATTATCATGACAGACATGGTGCTGGAGAAGAAGCTGAAAGTTCTTTCTATATCTTGATCTGACAGCGAAAGCAACTGTGTCAATGGGAGTGGCTTAAGCCTATGTAAGACCTCAAAACCCATATCCACAGTGACGCCCTTTCTCCAACAAGGTCACACCTCATAATAGTGCTGTTCCTTATGGGCCACGTGTTTACACACATGAGCCTGTGGGGGGGCATCCCTATTCAAACCATCACACATACCACATATGAGAAATTAAATATAGAAAACTCCAGATAGTTTAATATTGGAACAAAAAATGCCTCAAACTCCTGGTATTCAATGGATTAAAGAGAATAATCCTGAAATCATCTGTTTAAAGAAATTTCCATCAAAATAATAATTATTTTCTTTTTTGATTAAAGGCAGCATCACAATTATTAAAGAGAAAAAGAGCCAGTACCTGCTGCAACCACCCTTTGCTGAGGGTACCAGTTGTCTCAGGTTTTACTTTATACTATTCTATCCTGAAGCACTGTTCTCATGAGCCACTTAAAACTCAGTGGTCACATTTGCTCAGAAGCTCAGTTCCCAAAGATGGTCCTCAAAGAGCACTTCACTCCAAGTGGGCTTGAAGCATGTAGAGAATCATGGCAGAGGCTAGGACTGTGCTGCTTACTGGAGCTCACAACCCTACTCCAAGTTCATCCGTCCGCAACTCTGACAGTCATGTAGCAGGGGCACGCTGCTCCATCACTGCATGCCTGAGTCTGTACAGTGAAAAATGAGGTTTTCTGGGCCTCTGGGCTTGAGAAAAGGATCGCTCTAACAGATGGGAAAGCAGAAAAGTTTATTTTGAAGCTTCCCCTAGTTCTATTTTCCCCTTTCTCTGCATCCCTGCAGGCTCCAAGGGGCGAGGAGATGCCGTGAAATACACAGTTCTGTTCCTCCGCCACTGAGCTGTCTGGGTCTGGGGGAAGCTGATTCTTAACCACGGCTGGAAAAGCTGCCCACTCAGGACACCCCTGTGCAGAATGGGATGAAACTTAAAAGCACAGGCCCCTGGTTCATAACGGCAGGGATCTGAGACTTCCCAGACAAACCTCCCTAGGAAAATGGACAGACAAGCTGGTGACAAATGTTGAGAAAATAATTGAAATAGGGAAGAAACCTAAACAACAGACTGAATAAATGCTCACCAATGAAGCAATGGCTACAGTTGCATATCAGTGTTCTAGGAGCTTGTGCAGTGTCAGGTATATAAGCTGGTCTGTGGGACAGAGGCCAGTGCAATATAATCATGTAGGCACCAGATGCTATCCCAACCTTGCTAAACTCATAGACTGGAGTTCTCGTTCCAGTCCCTCTGATTGTGGCTGTGTTTGAAGACAGAGTTGTGAAAGGGATCATTAAAGTCAAATATGATCAATAGAACTGGCTCTAAGCCAATATTTCTGCTGTCTCATAAGAAGAAATTAGGACATAAACACAAGCAGAAGGAAGATCTTCTGAGGACAAGGGCCAAAGCCAGTCATCTGCACGTCAGGAAGGCAGGTTTCAAAGATGACAACAGTCTTGATACCTTGATCTTTGCTTTTATGTCCCAGAACTGTGAGGAAAGACTTTCTTGATGTTTATGGAATCCAGACTGCCTTACTTATTAGTGCAACTGCAGGCAAAGAATCCTCACTATGAGATGTCAGAAAACACCAAGGTGTGAGCACAAGTGTGTATAGTCCACGAAAAAAAAAAGTGGAAGGGCCACTCTTGTCTGGTCACAGTGGTCACATGGGGAGAGATGGTGGCTAAAGGGGACTTTAGCCTTAGAAGTCCTGAGAGTGTGCCAGGATCATTTGTATAGCAAATTTAAAAAGCCACCTTCAGGCTGGGGATGTAGGTCGATCTTAGACTGTGTGAACTAGTACGAACAAAGTTCAGATTCCATATCAGAAATATAAATAAAAAGTGCAGTGGTCAAGGAAAGGGTGAAAGAAGGAGGGAGAGAGAGAAAAAAAGAAAACAGAAAAAGAGAAAACCCAAGAGCAACCTCCTTCAGCGCACTGTCCTGAACACCCCCGTGCAGCACATTTTGCCAGCTGTGTCCAGTTCTCTCTGGGGATTTACTCCACAATCGCAACCCTCTCTACACTCGCAAGCCTGCCTATCATAGTGCTGTCCATCTTTGTAAGGCTTTGTTCCTCTCTCCATCCCTCAGGCTTGGCACCCCAGTTCCCCACTAACTCTGAGAGCAGCTCAAGCGCTTTTATGTCATTTTATTACAGTGCTCTAAAGTCTTTCTAGGTGTATTTTCTAGGCACACCTTCATTATCTTATTTGTACTAATGACCCTAATGTCTAACGGCGCAACCACCAAACAATGCTCCTTTGGTTTCAAAGATATGAACGGTAGTCATGTTCTCTACTGGGTTGCTTTATCATCAGTGTATCCCAAAGGCCTACCGTTCCATCTGAATAGCTCAGCAGTGGCCCACAATCTAAACAGCAGACTGTAATCAGGATATTAAGTTCTTCCTTCAAATTGCGGAAAGGGGACAACTGCATTTCTGGGTCATCCGAGACCCATTTGCTGTAAACTCTTACGAAAAGAATTTTATTCAATTCCGTGTCCACAAAGTTTTCAGTTTCTTAAGCCACAGTAGGTCTAAGTCGACCAGCTTGTGCCCCTGGCAGGCCTTACCTTTTCATGGGTTTGGGTGAGCACTCTCTTTCCAGGTTGGAGCATGTATGTTTCACGTGCATGGCATTATAGGAAGTGTGGGTATAGTCATTTTCATCACTGTAGTCAGGGCCAAGCAATGTCCGGGCCCAAGTCCCCATGTCATAAGGAGGAAGGGTTCCTCCAAATTCAGAGGGCAGAAATTCGGGATGTATAAGCTGGTGAAGGCTGTTTAAATTGTTACCATGTAGGAAAATCTGAAAAGGGAAAAAAAAATAACCAACGTAGAAATTTAAAATACAAGTGTTTAGTCTAATATACAATTCAGCAAAGATAGACTGTGTGAGTCTCTGGTGACCATGGTTTTTTGCCCATGGCTTAGTCATCATAAAAAGCTATTTTATTGCTTAGAAAATGGGCTGAATTGATAGTTGTTTTTTTAAAAAAATAAAGTTTAAGAATAGAGTGGACATTATTTGGCCACCCCCCAAATTTGCACACACGGTCATCTCCTAGTTACTGCTGCTGAGAATGGGGAGGTCATGCCAATTGCTCCAAACTACTCATGCTTTGAGTGCCCTGCCTATCTGAGAGCTCTGGTCCCCAGAACCTCCCCAGTCCCATGACCATCATCTCAGGCCACACCTATTGCAGCCTGGGTCGTTGCCCACTCTGCTTTTCCTCCCTAAATCAGTCCCAGCCCCTACCCATGCTGATTCCCCATGCCCTTCTCCCCATGAGCTCTTCTGTATCCGATGGCTTCTAGCTCTGCCCCAATGTGTTCCTTTGGGTCTTAGGGAAAAAGAGATGATATTTCACTCTGCTAACATAGCCTGTATTTCCCAAGATGGTGGTGTATGTACTAGAGAGAGAAGCTCAATCAGTTCATGTTTGGTACAGAACTGTGTCCTGAGCACGTGTTGTAGGAAGTTCTTCGGGACGGTTTTCCCTTCCTGCCTGCATCGAGTACCAACACCCAAACGGGTTTGTGCTTTCTGAGCACCCAGTGTTGAGTGATCTAAGCGGGCCAAAATGAGGGAGGGGGCTTCACATTTCAGGTATTTTTAGATAAATTCACAAATGTTATGTAATACGTAGATAATTGTCATGGTCTACAATTTAGAAACTGATCTTGAAAGTTGATTTAAAGTACATCTGCGATGACATTGGTCCCAGAAACATCGCAGGCATGAACTAATCCAATGCGTAAGTTACACACGATTAACTGCGTGGAGTAAATGCGTGCCACTCCAGTAGAACATCAGCCATATGCTTGGACATATGTGCCACAGCTGACAGTGGTGACATTGAGATGTGAGTTTGAAAATACCCGCACTTGGACTTCAGCAACAATCTCTCGTTACTCCATTCTCTTCCTTCTACCCTGGCCTGTAAACAGCCTCACGTAGAGACAAAAGAGAAAGGAAGGAGCTCTTCTGGGTGCTGCAGGGCCCCGGGACCGCAATGAGCATTTTCTGACACTGAAGTTGGATATGACTGAAAGTCAATAAAAAAGAATTTATTGGGAATAAATTAAAATATTCTGGCTCCCATGAAACTTTATAGTAGATGCTAGAGTATTAGAAACATACAAAGTCCCGTCCCTGGTGTTCACATTCAGCGCTTGTATCCACACGAACTCAGATCTTAAAGGACAGGGCATGCTGCTCGCAACAGCAGTTCTGGGATCCCTCTGCTGCAGCGCTGCAGAGACGAGCAACGGAGGTAGGAGGCTGGACACGCTTGTCCTGGGTCAAGAGCTCCAGAAACACGCCCCCCTGCTCTGGTTTAGCAGACACTGTCCACTGTGGGAGGAGCTCCCACGGCCCCCATGCTAGGTAGAAGATGCAGGCTCTCGGAGGCCTGAAGTTATACTGCAGACAACGCCAGGCACGTGGTTCTTTTTTTTTTTTTTTTTTTTTTAAATCAGGCTTGGCAACAAGTGCCTTTACCTGCTGTACCATTTCACTGGACCTATTTTGGTGGGGTTTTGTTTATTGTTGATATTTTATTTTTTTAATATTTATTTATTTATTATGTGTACAATCTTCTGTCTATGTGTATGTCTGCAGGCCAGAAGAGGGCCCCAGACCTCATTACAGATGGTTGTGAGCCACCATGTGGTTGCCGGGAATTGAACTCAGGACCTTTGGAAGAACAGGCAATGATCTTAACCACTGAGCCATCTCTCCAGCGCAGTACGTAGTTCTTGATACTGTCCTGAGCAGACTGTAGAATGTCTCAGAGGGTTCTTGCTTCTTGATGCTGGTGATGTCTGGTTCTCAGTTCTTTCCTTGTTTGGAAACAGAAACTTGTCCTTCTTCCATAGTCTACTGAAATGTTCTCCAAAGACCAAGAAACATCCAAGGCTCAGGAAATCAGAACCCTACTATTGCGTGTGTGTGTGTGTGTGTGTGTGTGTGTTTGTGTGTGTGTGTGTGTGTTTGTGTGTTTGTGTGTGTATGTGTTCAGGCTACTTTATATCATCGGTCACATCTGAGGTAATGGATATCTTATCATATCTGTGGTGATCATTCTACAATATATCATGTGTCTTAAGCACACAATGTTTACTTGTCAAGTGTGTTTTAGTGAAACTAGTGGCGGGGGGGGGGAATAAAGCGTGGAAAGAAATTATCAAGTCTCTGGTATGTGAATGGCATCTTGCTCTGTGTTTTCATATGTCGTCACATTAAATTGTTCCAAAGAGTCTGCGCTGTAGGAGTTAGTCTCCCCACATGACAGATGAGGACAGTGGGGTTCAGAGGAGCTAACGGATGCTTGTTGCTCAGTCCAACAGAATGCCAAGCCAGCCCTGCTTTGATGAAAGAGGCCGGCTTCTCAAATGTCGACTGATGGCATTGTTATTTCAAGTCTTCTTTTAAAGATTATCACATCACATGCTTTCAGCCTTTCTTATGATGGATCTGGCTGTTACCATCCAAGAGCCAAGAGAGAAAAAAGTATAAAGACCCATTTTTCATCGTGACGATACAGGACAAAATAAGCTACTGACGTAGTCCATAAACAAGAAGTAGCCACTTGGTGAATGCTTATAACCCCAGAACTCTAGACATGGAGGCAAAAGAATGAATAATTTGAGTCTGAGGGCTGGAGCAGTGGTTCAGCAGTTAAGACCACCTGTTGGTGCTGTAGCAGAGCCTAGGTTCTGGTGCCAACACACCACAGGGCAGCTCACAACTGTCTGACTCCAGTCCCGTGATATCTGACACCTCTTGGCCTCCACGTTCACTGCATGCACATACCTGCAGGCAAAGCACTCACTTACATAAAATTAACATAAGTCTGCAAAGATACTGTGAGGCCAGTCTGAGCTTACATCATAAGATCCTCCACAAACAAAAAACAAACCCCACAAATACAAAACCGAGAGAACCAAATAGGAGCAGGAAGTGGCTTTGTGCGTTACCCCCACAAGCATTTGTAGTGGAATTGGCTCTGGTATTTGCAGGCCTTCAGAGTGTCTTCTTGTTTGTCTGGCACTCTGAAAATAACCCATTATGCTGAATTTTTGATTAAATACAAGTCATTTGTAAACTCCTGCTAAGGTGCAAAAGTTACAAAACCATGGTAAAAGCTCCTGGGGGGACGCACAGCCAGAACAGCACAGTAACTGCCACCGACAATCCATTCAGAAGTTAAAAGACATTTTTTTCTCATTACCCGCTTTCTTGTCTTGTCTTTAAGGAATGGCTTGATGAGCGTGTACAGGGCATGGATGTACCAGGGCTGGTTGACAAAATGGACTCCTCCGAAGCGGGCAGGAAAGCTGTCCTGGGAAGGAAATACAGAGAGTGAGAGAGTAGGTCAGTTAGCGACACTCACCTAGGGGATAGACGACAGCCTGCTCTTCCGGCAGAAGCTCTCACTGCCAGCGAAGAAAGGACTTGGATGCTCAATTCCTCGCCTGCCTACCCTTTTCCCCTGCTATCCTCTTGCATTCTTTATCCTCTAAAAATGGTGCGTAGGTTAGGCCAGTCTTACAAAGCAGCAATGTCTGAGTCATCCAAGTAGCACAAGAGTGTGTGGGACCCAGATCACTGGAACTCAGAGGTGTTCAAGGCATTGGGTTAGCACACCAGTTCCCGAAAGTCCAAGTGCAGCTCTCAGACTCTGCTCTCTTTCCCCTTTCTCTCCATGAGGTTATGCCATCTTGACAGTAGCCTAGAACCTGAACTTGTTGGGTGAGTTGAGCAGGTTGTATGAGACAAGACTGCAAAAGGACCCCAAAGGATCTCAGGAGCTGAGATTCTCTGAATTGACCCTCGTCTGACAGCATGCACTGTTGGTCACTTTCTGTACTCTCCATCCACTTCACCCTGAAAGCACACAGCAAGTCCTGGAGAAAAATGAATGCTGCTTGAGGGATAGTTGAGCACTCTAACGGAACACGATCCCCGTCCTCTGCGGTTCAGTTTGTAAAGAGCAGGGCATGAGAACGTTTTCATAATGGCTCTTAGCTTGGAGTCCAGGCCAGAATAAGGGCTCGTGCTTTGTAAGCTGGAAAACAGCTTGGAGGATTTCAGATCCACCCGGGAGAAAGGCCAGGAAGTCCTGATGTGTGGTCTCAGCAGACCATTGCTAATGGAGTTGAAAAAGAGGCAACAGCTAAATGCTATTTGCGTCACTAAGCGTGCTGTCGATCAGGTTCATCACAACAAAGGGCTTGTAACAAGACCGGAAGAAGCAGGGTAGCTAGCAGTTCAGGCAATGAGCACTCTCCGTGGGTGTATGAAATGCCATGCATGGTTCTCTTTTAGTGTAATCACAAGCAACGAGGGTTATTAACTTTTCCCAGAACTCTCTGTATCTACAGGCTCCCTGGGCATATGCCCTGAGGAGACCTAGTTTCAATGAAAATGTAGAGATCTGAGCTTAAGCGCTGACATTTGAAAAAAAAATCTTAAAAATAACTTTTACTCCTAGCTAGACATTTTACAAAATAGAAAAGAATGAGATACTGTGAAGGCTAAACTAGACAATTTTAGTTTACTTATTTGTTCTATTTCTCTTCATTTTTAAAAGTCAATGGAGCTCCCACCACATGTCGGAACTGAGGGATCATTTACACTAACAAGTGTTTGCCACTGTGTGTGATGTTCTCCAGACACGACATGGCTGCTGCCCTCTTGAACAGTCCAGGAACTGTGATTGCCAAAGTAGACCTCACACACATTTTGGCCCATTATCCTTCTGTCAAGGAGAGTGGGAGGAACTTGGTGGGGGACAGTGCACCACAGGGGAGCCTGACTACCATCCAGCAAGAGTGGTTCCCTTCCACATAGGAGCCTCTGCACTTGTCCGTGGTTCCTCGTCGTCCAGCTAGACTGGGGTACAACTGTTTCTTTGGTCTGTCTGGGAGCCTGGATGTTTGTCTCCCCAGGAAGTTTATGAACAGTGGCGATCTTACTCCAGCATCTACTTTTAGAAAAGCCAACGTTTTAAATAAGGAGAGTTTTTGCGTGTCTGAGGAGGGGAGGTGGGGTTTTTGTTTGCACTAAGCATTGAACACAGGGCCTTGTCCATGCTAGGCAAGTGCTGTTTCAGCAAGCTACATGCTTAACCCAATGTTGTCTTTTTATGTCTAGTTCAGGACTGAACAATGTTTTTTCATTCCTTAAAAACAAGAGGCCGATCTACAAGGCTGTTCCCTTGTAACAAGGGCTGCGCCCCAGTTTCATTCCTTTGGTCCTTCTGTTCTCTTATTCAGAAGTATCACTTACATGATGAGTGTGAGCTCTGAGAGGCTAGAGAACAAGAACAGGAATGAACCATTTATTCATAAAACCCAGGCTTTATTGTCTTTTTTCCCCTTTTACTGGAGCCAATAAGAACATGTATTTCTACTGGTAGTCTTTTCTTTTCTATATTTTTAGGTTGGTAAAGGGGAAGGAAGTTCTGAGAAATACTCAAGAAGAAAAAGTAGGGAAAAAAATCACAATGAGAATATTAACCTTTAAAATCTGTGGAACCTCCGTCATCAACAACATCAAAAACTGTCCTCTGACTACACAGGGGAGGTTAAAAGGAAACGCTCCCTTGCAGCACTCTGGTTTTGCTCAGGTTCATAAACCTTCCAGGGAGACATTGCGATTTCCAATGGCTTGGTTCAAGTCAGCCCGTGAAAATGTGCAAACAAAAGCTCACGCACCTGGCTGAGTCTTGGAATTCTGGGTTTGGCTTCAGGTAGAAACAGGGCTATTTTTCTTCAGGTCTCTCTCATAAACTTCAAATGAGAGAGGTCCTCCTGTTTGATAGCAGCCATGTGCAAATGTTTGAGGGAAAGCCTGGCTGTGTATGCGTGTGTGTGTGTGTGTGTGTGTGTGTGTGTGTTCACAAATGCATACAGAGGGAAATACTGAAATTAGGAAATTAGTTTGAATACGGAATGTCCTCCATGGTCTCATTATTTGAGTCCCAGGTTGTAGAGATGTATTGGGATGTTGAGGATGTTTAAGTCAAAGTTTGGAGGCTCCATATCAGCCCTCGTTCTGCTGTGGTCTATGCTTCCTGACCTGCCAGTCCTTGGCCACTCCAGACCAAGCCACTCCAGCTGCTAAGCCTTGCTCACCACGATCAACTGCTTTCTCTGAAACTCTTAGAGTTTTCCATGGGGAGGAAAATTCTGTCACAGCACAGCGATGGTGAGAACTATGACAGACAAATCAAGCTTCTCAGAGTTAGCATCTGCTGGTGCAGCACTCTTGACTGACCACACAGTCAACTGCAGTTAAAGGGGAAGCTGCCATCACTCAGCATCTCCCATAATCCTATGGGGCTTCATGGAGATGCCTGCCTTATGGACTAGAACAGATCTCAAATTGGCTGACCTTGATCCCATTAGTTCATATCCTGCCCCTCTTCATTTTAGCACATACTTATGAGTGCCCATTATGACAAACACTGGGTCAATCAGGGCTCCATTGTTTAAACTGTACCTGTTTTAAATGATAAGTTAGTTGCCAGAGATTTTTCTGCCTTTTATAACCTGCTGGTTGCCTGTGTCCCTTGCCACACTAGCAAAAGCAATCTAAACTGTCACCAAGGTGAAAACTAAGTTGGCAGTATTCTTGCATGGAACACGCTGGGAAGCTCCAGGGGAGGTCTGGGACCTCCATCCCCATGGCCAGCAGCTATTCCTGCATCCATACCTATGATGTCAGTGGAGACCGTCTGGAAAAAAGGATCTTCCTTCAAACTTGCATTGGTAATGATAGTTTCCCACTGGAAACCTCTATTTATGTATTTATAAACCATTCCACCCAAGAGGAGACTCAAGAGGAGAATACACTTTCTTTATACATGTCCATGGGGCATACAGCAAAATAAGACAGAGCAATCAGGGCCACAAAAAAAACCACACAACTAAATGAAAGCCAAATAAATGCAACCGCAAAGCTGTATTCAAAACTGGAAATGGACTCCAACTAGAACACAGAAAGATCTCAAAGAATTGGAAACAAAACCAAACAATTCTATATAACTCATGGATGGATCAAAGAATGTCTCGAGAAAAAAAAATTCAGAATATATGTCACTGAATGAAGGTGAAAATAGAGCACACTGAATGTCCGGGACACAGCTAACCTACTGCCAGAGGGACATCCGCAATACCAAACGCGTGTTCAGCAAACGAAGGAAAGATGCAGATCAATACAGTGAGTTTGGAGAAGAAAGAAGAGAGGTAACAGTGAAAACAGCAGAAGTCAATGGTCTTTGACACAGAGAAACGGTCAAGAAAATCAATGAAACAAGGAGTTGGCGCTCTAGGAAAGTAAAGGAAGTTTTCCAGGTCCCTTTTCAAAGACTGATTAAAAGGGAGATAACAAAACATCAATGTCAGCAATAAAACTGTGCGTGTCACTTTGTCAGTTTCAAAAGTACAGTCGGGGGACAAAGCTATCGCTCTCTCTGGGGACTTGACAGCCTAAGGAACGGGAATCACTTGAATTTCAAACTCGCTCAGCTCATCAGGAAACAGGTGATTCTAATAGTCCTCTAATTACTAAGAAAATTAATATTGTCCTAAAAATAATTCTTCAGGCTTATATGATTTGATTAGAAAAATCCAATTTCAATCTCTTCCAGAAAATAAAAGGAACATGTTTCAATTCCCTCACGAAGCATATATCAAAGCAAGAATAATATTGACCAATCAAATTACAGGCTGTTGTTTATGAGTGCAGATCGAAAATCCCTCATAACGTGTTGGTAAATAGAACTAGTGTCTTATGAGCGGGATTCTATACATTAGGACTAAGTGGGGTTGACTCCAGGCCTACAAATCTGGTACACTTTCAAAATCAGTCTATGTAATCATGTTAACATCTTGTAGTTGTTATGTCTGGTACTTTGACATATGGGATCTTCCTGACTAGGGAGGGTTTGTCTCTCTGCTGAGTGAGGAGCCTTGGAGTTCTCCTCTCCCAGCCAGATGAGTCACCCCATCTCACACTTCTCTGAATGTCTTTCTCAGGCTCTGGAAAGTTGCGCTGTTGTTCCTTTGAGTTGGTACTCGGGGTTCAGAATCCAGACAGCGTGGGAAGACCCCACACCCAGGAGTCCTTGAGACTATTCAAACTAAACAATGTTGGGCCAGCTTAGGCCTCTTTCTCTTTCTTATTGATTCTTTTTTTTCTTTTTTCGTTTTTTGAGACAGGGTTTCTCGGTGGTTTTGGAGCCTGTCCTGGAACTAGCTCTTGTAGACCAGGCTGGTCTCCAACTCACAAAGATCCACCTGCCTCTGCCTCCCAAGTGCTGGAATTAAAGGTGTGCGCCACCACCGCCCGGCTTGATTCTTTACTAAAGAAAATACAAAGTCATCCCTGGCCTCAGCCTTCAACCCCACTGTTAGAAAAGAAAAAGGGGTCAGTTCAAGATCTAGAACTAGGCAAGCACACTAGACTTGACCCTTAGACTTGACTCAAAAGCAAGACCTACAAAACAGAGGACTAGTATATAGAATACACACACACACAAATACACTATTAAAAGTGCAAGAATATAGAATATACAATTCAATTAGAAAATGTGCAAAAGACAAGACACAGAGGAACACTTCACTAAAGAAAGCACAGAGATGTCAAATAGGCGCACGAGAATGTGTTCCATTCATCATGAGCCAACTTCCCCCGAGAATCACACTAGAAACCTGTCAGGATGGTGTTAGCAATCATGAAAACTTTGGGGCTGGCAGCTGTGTGAGGGTTGAGACCACTTTCTGCACAAGCGTGAGGACTTGAGGTCAAATGAGCAGCACCCACATAAAATGCCATAGAGAGCTGTACCCGAGCCTGTAACCTCAGAACTGTCGGGGGCAGAGACAGGCTTTCTGGGCTTGCTGAACTGCGAATCTACCCCAAACAGAGCTTCAGGTTCAGTGAGGGACCCTGTCTCAAGGGAATAACATGGAGGGAGATAGAACAAGGCAGCTAACCTCTTCCTCCAGCCTCTCCATAGTTGTTCTCATGTGCACACACACATGCACACATACAGCAAACCATCACCCTCCCCGCCAAAACGAATGCTTGCGAAGATCTAGAGGAATGAAACTACTCATTCACTTATAGGGAATAGGAGAAATCTTACCAGTTTTCAGAATCGCTTACCTTATAACCACCACAGCATCAACAAAATGCTTCCTAACCATTTAGGCCAGAGAAATGAAGACTATGTCCACATAGAAATGAAGACTTATAGTTCAAGAATACCACACAAATGGAATCCTGCAGAGAAATTTTTGTGAACCTTACTTTGCAGATTAAGCTGGAATTAAACTCACAGAGACCCAAACCTACCTGCATTCAGAATGCTGGGGTTAAAGGTGCACAGGTAGTTAACGTGAACACAGTTAACACATGTTTCAGTAAGTGACTAAACTATTGTGTCCATTCTATGGGACACAAATTAGCAACAAAAGGGAAGATGAAGGTTATATACAATAACCCAAGTGAATCTAGAATATTTTGCTCAGGGTGCTTTTGTGTGTGTGTGTGTGTGTGTGTGTGTGTGTGTGTGTGTGCGCGCGCGCGCGCGTGCGTGCCAAGCATGGTGGTGCACACCTTTAATACCAGCATTCAGAAGGCAGGTAGAGCTGGGTCTCTGAGTTTAAGGCCAGCTTAGTCTGCACAGTAAGTCCCAGGTCAACCAGAGTTACATAGTGACACTCTGTCTGGAGAAAAACAGTTCTCTGAGGTTATACACTCCATTTGCGTGGTATTCTTGAAATATAAAAGTTAAGGAGTGGGTAGAGAGCTCGGGAGCTTGGAAAGGAAGCTCGAGAAGTCCTTGTGATGTCCTGTGCTTTGACCACTAAGGAAAGACAGTTGTTTCTGCCTGCCTGGAACAGCAGCAACAAACGAAAGAGTCCAAGTAAAGCCCTGGTTTCAGGAACGTTTATTTCCTCGGGGTACCATAGACAGAGCTAAGCAATCCTTGCCATCTCTGAGTGTAACAGTCACACCGTCCACACTGAACATCCACTGTGCAACTGTCACCCGCTGCCACTCTGCTGCCTCGCTGTGTGTTTGTTCAGGATTCAGGGACACCATGGTACAGACCAAAGCAGCTCCTTTCTCTTTCGTTGGTATTTGGATCTTGCTGTTCCTAGTGCCTGTGGGTTCTCTTTCCAGTTGGATAAAGGAGCACTTACCTGGGTTGTGTGCAAGACTTGTAATGCCTGTAGGCTATGGTACTCTACAACTGGACCCCAAATGCATCTGAACCTAGAAATCACATAGCACTGAGAAGCCTGGGGAGCTGCCCTCAGTGGCTCTCCACTTCCTTTATCTCTTCCTCATGCTTTCATAGGAAAACTAAAACAGGACTACTAAAATTCCCCAAACCGACAACTCACCTCATCACTTAAGATGCAGCTAAAATATAAATGCAAAAAAGGAAGAGGGCATAGCAAGGAAGCTGTCCTTACCTACAGTCTCTTTCCTTTAGTTGAAAGTAGGCCTGGATGTCTTCCACGGCATGGCAAAGGCATTTCCATTCATGTAGTAGCATGTATAAAGTTCTACAGACATGGTAAGAACACAGCCTGCACTTAGGCTTCATCTATTCCTCTCATGCATATGCTACCAATGACATCCACTCTCCACTTCAAAACAGGAGGAGAAAAAAAGTCCTTAGCCATGTAAATTGGCTTCACTGATGCAAGGGAGCCTGTAAAAATGGTATGCTGCACAATGATGAATTTCTATCATGCTACATAGCAATCATTAGTGTTGAAATACATACGCATGTATTTGCAAAGAAATGAAGAACTCATGCACAGGGTGAGTGTGTGAGTAGATTTACACGTGTGTGTTGTAGATGTCAGGAATGAGTGTGAGAGAGCAGACAGAACCTGCTCACTAGGAGGAAGGCTGGCAATGGTGCAGCTGACCACAGAGTGTGGCTTGTCTCAAGTTATCTTGGAGGGTAGTGCCCACCTCTGAGAAGCTATACCCACTCAGTGTTGTCTTAAGCTCAAAGGGCAAATGGTATTTCTATATGTTGAGATCAGTGCATGGCGGGGTAGTTTCCGCTAGAATAGTGGTTCTCAACCTTTGGGTCACGGACCCTTTAGGGGTTGAATGACCCTTTCAAAGGGCTCGCATATCAGATATCCCGTATATCAGATATTTATATTACATTTCATAAGAGTGGAAAAATTTTAGTTATGAAGCAGAAATTAAATAATTTTATAGTTGTGGGTTACTGCAACATGAAGAACTATATTAAAGGGTCCCAACATTAGGGTGGTTGAGAATCACTGTTTTAGATTCTAAGAAAAAAAATATCTTGGGCAATTTTCCCAATGAGCAAAATTGGCTTCTCCTAAACAGGCTAGGCCAGTAGATCAAGCTTAGGTTGCAAACTAAACAACATTCCTGAAACTTACTTTTCAAATTGTATTCTGAGCTACAGTTCAGAGAGAGAGATGCTTAGTTCCCTTACAAAGGAAAAAGTAGAAGGTGCAGGGTGTACAAAATACACAGCTTCATTTTGCTGTCCAGTGGCAGTGCCTTCTGTGCAGGAGGACCTGGGCTCAGGGCTATGCTATGCTTCCTCAGTGAAGGGACCCTAACTAGTCAGCAACCAAGTCTGAAGATCAAGGGAACGTTCATGTCCTGCTGTAGCCAAATATAAACAGCCTTAATCAACAAACCAGCATGGTTGGGTGTGGTGGCAGTCACCTAGAATCCTAGCATTTGGGAGACTGAGGCAGGAGGATTATCACAGGTTCAAAGTCAGCCTGAGCAATAGAAGGAAAATTGGAATCCCCAGATGAAAACATTATGATTGGGGTAAGATGAAGCCTCAAAAATATTTTGGTTTGCATCTCTCTAATTGTTAAAAACTGATGAACATTTTTTTGAGATATTTGTTGGCCAGTTCTGATTCTTTTATTAGCTCAGTTTCTATTACTAGGCATTATCTATGAGATTCATAGTCCCTTTATTTGAATGGTTCATTTGCTTTCTCGACTCTTTGTTGAGGTTTTTTTGTATATTCTTGATTTTAATTCTCTTAGATTTGATTCTGTTAGATTTGAGTCTATTAAAGACCCTCTTACAACAGTGGGCTTCTTTCTAGCTTGATCATTTCCTTAGCTGAACAGATGCTTTGCAGTTTTGTGAGATCCCAGGTGTCAATTGCTGGCCTTTATTCCTGGGCAAATGCAGTTGTGTTCAGAAAACCCTTTCCTACACCTGTGTTGTGCAGGCTACGGCCTATGTTCTCTTCCTCCACTTTCAGTTTGGAATTGAGATCTTTGAGCTATTTCGAGTTGGGTGTTTTGTTTTGTTTAGTTTTTGTTGGTTGATACTTATGGGTCTAATTTCTTTCTTCAACATATGTAAATCCAGTTTTCCCAACAAAATTTAGTGACGATGCTATCTTTTCTCCAATATATGTTTTTGGCATTTTTGACATCTTTCTCAAATACCAGATTTTGTAGTTGTATATACTCATGTTTGGGTCAAGAGTTTTGTTCAATGTGTGCTTTTGTGTCAGAACTACACCCTTTATTACTACAACTTTATTAATATATTTTGAAATTCAAAATTGTAATCCCAAGACTATTGTTTTTGTTGCTGTTTTTTTTTAACTCAGAAAATATGGCAGTTTTTCTGGTTCCATACAGATTTAAAGGTGTTTGTTTTTTCCTATTTCTGTGAAAAATGTGGCAATTTTTATTGCAAATTGCTTTTGATCGAAAAGTGGGAGCTATATGTATCAGTGGGCACCGAAGACACTTCACTTGGAGTTTGTTTTCTTCTAGGCAAAGAACTGCCCATGCCTCAACCACTGACACAAGAAATAGGACTTGAGGATACAAGAAAAAGGACTGCCAAACCTTGCCGAGACAGGGTAAGAAAATTCTGCCTCTGAAAATGGTCTGTCAGTTACTCTAGGCCTTAGCCAAAGTTGGTTGCTCCAATGTTGCAAATGAGACTTTGGGTGGTTGCCCAGGTAGCCAGTTGTCTCTGTCATTTATTATACATTTTAGAAGTTGCTTGGTTGCACTTCTTGTTTACTCAAGTAACATTATTTCCCTTTTCAGGTCTTCAATGGGGTTAAAGACTAGATAGGCATAGTTACTTTCCTCTCATGGTTTAGCCAAGCTATTTCTAATACAAGACTCAGATTCCTTTATTATTGAAACACTTAGCATATGTTTCTTGCTTAATATTGTTTATGCTGGTTGCAATTCTAATTTTTATACTTGATATCTGTTCTTATTGTATACAGTTTTGTATTGGGTTTGAAAGTCTCTTATTTAGATAAAGGGGGAGGTGATAGGGAAACTTCTTCAGCCAATGGCCTTTGAGATACTGGACCACTTTGGGTGTGGCCTTGGGTACTATATAAACAGATGTACAAACGTGCACACTCTCTCTTGGCTGCTGGATCCGGTTCCTTTTCCCACTCATGCAGAGGACTGCTGATCTGTGAGTCTATCCCCGAATAAAGAATCTTTTGTTATACTCCATTCTGAGCTAGTGTGGAACTACTTTTTGTAATCGCCAACAAATTCTCACCCTTTTCCTTCCAATTTTCCCCTTTTTATCAATGGCATCCTGATAATTCTCTCTAGCATTGCTGTTCTTTCCCTCCCACCCTCCACGATCATCACTTTTTAAAGTCTTGGTTTCTGTTGTTACTCCAGGGTATGGACTACACTCTAAGATTGGGTGCTAGGAACCGCAGATGAGAGGGAACCTGTGGCTTTGTCTTTCTGGGTTCGAGTTACTTCACCCAATATATTTTCTAGTTTCATCAATTTACTTTAAATAGTTATAGTTTTATGTCTCTTACCACATTTTAATTATCTATCCATCAGTTGAAGCACCTTTAGATTGTTCCCATTTTCTAGCTCTTGTGAGCAGAGCAGCGATGTTGTTGAGAACGTATCCATGGAGTAGGATGTCAGGTCACTGGGCGCATGCCAAAGAGTGGTATAGCTATGCCCTATGGTAGATTTATCTTGAAGCTTTTGAGGATTTTCCATGTTGACTTTCAGAGTGGCTGCACAGGTTTGCAATCCCATAAACAGTAAAAGCGGGCTCCACATCCTCTCTAGTATTTGTAGGTTGTTTTGTTGACTTTAGCCATTCTGACTGAACTTTACAGAAAGGGGCCAGAAAGATTGTGAGAGTCAGAAGACCAGGAAGTCACCGTGTGATGTATCTTCTAGAATGACAGGGAAGCTGACCCTTTGGATACCTCAACCACACAGCTGCCTAAATTATACCTGAATGATGACAACACCAGTGGTCATGCCAGCATGGAAGGAGGAGAGTGCATGGGATTCTACACCTGTAGAAAGAACTACAGGCAAGCAATTCTGCCGAGAAAGGGGCGATTCATCTTTTTGGGGGAGGCGTCTCTAACTGGTTATACAATAACAAGTGGTGAGCCTTGAAATCATATACATACAAGCAACACTAAACAGACCAGACATGTTGTTATATGTGTTCATGTGCATGCACACCCCCACACACATAATTAAAGAGAAAAATCATGGAATGTGAGAGGAAGGGTGGATACGGGAAAGGTCTGAGAAAGGAGTAAATGATATAATCATATTTTAATTGCATAAAGAATAAATTGGATGAGGGGGAAAAGAAATAAGAATTTGAAGTAGGATCCAAAGTATTCAGTTATATTTTCCTCTATGCTCACAAGATACATTGAATGCTATAACCATCAAAACACAAGCAAAGCACCAAAGCAACACGAATAAATGGGCTAACAAAGCGTTTGTGCAGAATAAATACATGTGGCTCTATTTGACAGTCTTAAGGATTTAATTAGCCAGCACGAAGTCCTACTTAGACCTTCTTTTCCCCAAGAACAAACTAATAGAACACGTTAAAGGGGAAAAGGGAGAAATGGAAAAAATGAGGGAGAAAAGATGGAAAAAATAGCTAAAAAATTAAGTGGTGACACATACCTGTTGAATCTTCAACAAGGCAGTAGAAACTTGACCCTAAATTTAGAGACTGTCTTGAAGACAATGATACTTGCCTTGTGCCTGAGGGACATCTTTTAGTGCAGGAAAACCAATTTTATCTTATAGACCTGCCAGGCAAGATGTGTCTACTGGTGTAATAATGGCAAAACCGTTAGGGGAAAGTTAAGCACTTTCTGATAGGATTTGAGGCCTCATCCACAGGAGCAAACTATATAACTGGTGCTATAACCCTGATTGATCAGGAGCCCATGGATAGGGAGACAATACACTCTAGTGCTGAACCTGATACTCTTAGTTTGCTTAAATGCCAATTCTGTCAAACTGCAGTTTAAATATTTATGCTTAGACCACAGATCTTGGATGCTCTCAACCTTGGCCCAAGAAGCCTTCTTTTACAGTGGGCATTAGTCAATGCAGAGATGCATACTGGTCAAAATTCTGATGATAAGTGACAGCAGGCTCAGCCCAAAGAGGACATCTATATCAGTTGCTTCTTTTACTTCTTACTAAAGCTCTAAAGAAGAGAGCTGTCTACATTGCTAGCTTTGCCAATCTCATTGCTGGCCGGGCAAGATGACCAGGGAGGTGACCTCGACTATAACTTGGAGATAGAAGGGGTAGAAGATAAATCCAGCCTCCTGGTCACTCTGTATCAGCAGAACTAAACCCAAGCACTGGAAACTTAATTTGCTATTAAAGTCATGTCCAGCTTTTCTAACCACACTGACCTTAAGGAGGGGTTATATCTGACTATTCTATAGCAAATACATTATGTTATTACACAATACTTCATCTTCATTCCAGTCTCCCCAAGGACCTGTGAGTGGTAAACAGATGATTTCTGCTCGGTATTTAAAAGCCGATTCATGGAGAGACCCAGACCCCCGAATGGCTGATCCACAGAAGAAATCGATGCCGGCAGAGTTGGCTTGTTTTATATGATGCGCCCTGCCAGTTCTTAAGCCACAGTCCCGGTGTCTCTGTGAGAAGGAAGCAGAGCAGAAAGACCACAGAGGACATTCAGGGGACGACTTTCGCAAACATTAAACTTTTAACCAGTCACTCATCCTTTTTGTCTGTAACTACTTCGCAATAAGTACGTTATAGCAACACTTCAACACCATGACAAACATAATTTGAGAGAAAACAATAAAATGAGTAATAGTCAGCTATGAGTTATCCAGGGAAGGGAACGTGGCTTAGTGGGTAAAGTACTCGCTGCAAAAGAATGAAGACCTCTGTTAGGATCCCCAGCACCCACGTAAACACTGATCTGTAGCTCCAGCTGTAGGAAGAGACAGTAGAGAGAGGTGAATCCCTGAGGTCTTCTAGCCAGTCTAGACAACACAGTGAAGATCGTGGTCAGTGGTTCCTAGCAACAAAATAGGGTGAAGAACAATAGCGGAAGACATCTGACATTAGCCTCTGGTTTCTACCTGTGCAGAGGGCTAGGTGTACCTGCACGCACATGCACACACACACACACACCCTTACAATATATATATATATATATATATATACCCACACAATACGCACACATATACACTCACATGCATTCCTGCACAAATACACACTCACACACATACATACCCACACCCATACATATCCACACAATGCATTTTTACACATACACACACATACATACCCTCACATATACACACTCACACACATAAACACTCAACACTCATACACATTCACACTCAGACACACACACACATACACACATACATACAGACAGACCCACATAGCACACACTTGCACAAATAGTCATACACGTACACAGTCACACACATGAAATATTTGGATGTTGTGCATCAAGAATCATGCTAATACATTTTTACATACTATTTCATCTACCACTCAGATCAACATTATGAAGATTCCATTGCTATGTTGTCTGGCCTTTCCAGATAAGAAGACACTACCCTACTAGGAGAGTTTAAAATGTGTCCACCCTGGGCATTATTGTCCACGTCTGTAATCTTAGTACTCTGGGCTGATGCAGGATATTCAAGAGTTTATTGCAAGACTTTACTCAAACAACAAGAAAACAGCTATTCAAGCCCACACATCACCCAAGAGGCTGGATGGGCCTGGACTCCTACACCACCGACTCTGCCATAACTTGCTAAAATTCCACGCATCTGTGAAAGTTAGATCTTTTCTGATCTTCACACGGGCTTTTGAAGATGCATATGCCTACTGCTTTAGGTGAAACAACAGACATTCCTAAGCTCACATTCCAAGTGCAGAACACAGCATCCCATTCTTCAGCTGCAAGGCTTCCCCGCTTTTGACAAGAGCACCATGCTTTAGACACCATCAGTAGAGAGAAAGATACTAGGAAAGAAGGGAAATGTAGTCTTTTTAAAACATTTCTTTTCCCCTGTGTATGTGTGTAGCACGAATAATAAAAACCCAGAGGCTGATATTGAGGTTCAACCTGAAGATCAGAAAATCAAAGCAGCCAACCACTGGCTCTTACCTCTACCTCAAACCAAAATGGTGATCCTGCCTCCATGAATCCTCAGAATGAGCCTGAGCATGAGACCTGTCTCCTACCATTTATATTCCTCTCTAGTACTGGGAATAAAGGCATGCACCATCACTGCCCAGCCCCTATGGTTAACTAATGCTGTGGGATAATTTCATACACTGTAAAGATATGTCACTCATATTGGTTTAATAAAATGTTGATTGGCCAGTAGTCAGGCAGGAAGTATAGGCAGGGCAACCAGACTAGGAGAAATCTGGAAAGAAGAAAGGCAGAGATGCAGTCACTAGTCAGATGCAGAGGAAACAAGATGAGAATGTCTTACTGAGAAAAGGTACCAAGCCACTGGCTAAACATAGACAAGAATTAAGGGTTAATTTAAGTTGTAGGATCTAGTTAACAATAAGTCTTAGCTAATAGGTCAAACAGTTTATAATTTATATAAGCCTCTGTGTGTTCCTATAGGACTGAATGGCTGTGGGACCAGGCAAGACAGGTGCTTCTGTGTACATCTGAATGTTTGGCCTGCATGCATGAGTATGTATCATACACATGCTTACTGACCACGTAGGTGAGAAGAGCTCATGAGATTCTCTGGAAATGGAGTGACAGATGTTGTGAGCCATGGAATAAGTTTTGGGAATCACATCTGTATCCTTTGAAGGGCAGGAAGTTCTCTTAACCACTAAACCTCTCCCCAGTTAGAAAATAAGACCTTAATAGGTTAAGTGTTCTTTGTTTCACAGGGAACATTAAAGTTTAATCTGTGTACTGTGGTCCTGTCTTCTTGGGGAGTGTGGTACTTTGCATAGTGTAGAAGTATTCATTTCAATATTGCCTTATTCTGCAAGAGATATTAAATACTCAGAATTTTCTCATACTTGAGTACATTTCATGTTCTAATCATTAAATATCCCTCAACTCTCCACTGCCAAAAATATGAATAAACTCATTTATAAAACACAGAGAAGAGTCTTCCAAGATACTCTTAAAGAAAGCTATCCCTTTGTGAGAGACTTGGGGTGGGGGCTGTTACCAGCATGCTCTCCTCAGGAGCCTAGTTAATCTGTCCCTGCCCACTGGCTTCTAGATGAATCCATTTGATTAAATTCTGGGGAGCAGAATGTAGGTGGAAGCAAGGTCTTCAACTTTCAGACCAGAACATCAATTAGCAGTGAACATCTGAGAACATTTTCTCCATGGTCCCCGTGACTGGAAATGAAGGGCACTGAAGCCAGGAAGTAAACTAGAGCTACAGAAAGCAAATAACATCTCTCTCACCGAAGGAGAGGATTTTCCTGTTCACAGACAAAGGCATAGGATTTCATGAGTAAGGAAGTCAAACTGTTGGTGCAACCCAAAGCAGTAGCAGGTGTCCTACCCCTGTGAGCAGGAGCACTAACCACCTAGAAGGGCGTGCGGAGCAGGGTGGGGGTGGGGTATGCAGACAGCTGAGAAGTCATCAGTCTATAGATGAAATTAAAAACCATCTCTAGGTGAGGCCACCCAGGAAGCTGATACAGGTGGAGAAGAGACAACCCGAAAACTAAATTCCTTATCTCACCAGTGTCTTAAGGGCAGCAATATATGGAGAACTCAGGGCCTGTGGTTATAGGAAGCTGTTTCTTATCATTTTAAAAGTGGACTCAAATGGTAGTCATCTGAGAATCTCCATTATTCCCATCTTACCGAGCTTGCTTGAGGTGCACAGAATTTGAAAGAGGAGCTCGCTGTTTGCTTGTTAGAAGTGGGTAACACCGGAGGCACTAACCTTCTTTCTCTCATTTCCCACATTTCAGCCTGCACTGCCCTTTAACATTTCAATGCTGTCCACACTTGTCTGAGGTTAGAACAGAGCTCAGTAATGTCATATGTATAGTTGTCATGTATATGGAGAATGGGCTTGGTGTCATTCTAAGAGAAGTAGCAGAACCCTCAGAGACATGTGCTGGGAACTGGGAAGAGGTCCCCATGGAAGGGAAGAGCAGGATTGATCTGACCCTGGGCCAAATCTCCCATGGAGACAAGAGTCTACTACAATTCTTGCATAGTGAGGTGTTCATTGCCAAATATCCCAGTATAGAATATCTATTTATTCCCCATGTAGACAGTATATTCCCTTTTGCAACCTCCATAAGACTTTGCTGTATTTCTGGGTGTTAAAACAAATGTGTGTATGTATATATATATATATATATATATATATATATATATATATATATATATATATATATATATGGATTTGAACACAGATGCTAGCAAATGACTTGGGAGGAGTTTTATTCCTTTTCAAGAAAGTTGTCATAGATGGAACAAATGTTAATTATCCCCATTTAATCATATGATACCTCAAGTAAATGTATTGAATCACACTGCATCTCATAAATAAACAGCTATGTGTCAATCTACATTTTTAAAAAATCTCCTAAACCACTTACTTCTTTCTGCTCACCTGTCTGCAGGTTTGAACAGGTGCCTAAGCTAATTTGTGACATCTTCGTTGTCCAGAGAAAACTCTTATTGTCATAGAACTACCTCAATTGTTTCAGGAAATAAAAAAAACTGATTTAAATGTGAGTAAAGAATGGGTATATTCATATGTCTAAAGATGTCTACAGAAGGATTATGATGGGAGTGTAGAACTTATGACAACCTTGACACATTAATTTGTGTACTGCACAGGTCTGAGTTCTTCTTCAGGGCCACAACATAAAAAGCACAATTAGCTCCCTTGTGCATGTCAACCATGTAAACACTTGAGTACGTTTTCTGTCATGGAAAGAGCAACATGTATTGACATAAGCAAATAGAGCAAAATATGTTAGAAATGAGAGAGAAACTAACAGCTTGCCCATAAGACTCATTCTGTCCTGAATTCCAGTGTTCGTGCTTTTAACTCAACTATGCGAATCTTGGGAAACCCAACGACTGAGAGAGAGACAATTATTACTAATAGAATTAGGTATTTGTCTATTAAAGAAAATGTACCACCACTCTTATAATACACCCTGTGCATTGTAGCTTTTCTGGGTTTTGTTAGTTTCACAAATTCTCGTAAGTGCTTTATATTTTATACTAGAGTAAACACTGAATTTGTTGAAAGTTGTATCATTAAGCTATTCTACTGCTAATTAGTTCTTTCAGAACATGCTATTACCTTTTTTTTCTTTTTTTTTTCGAGACAGGGTTTCTTTGTAGCTTTAGAGCCTGTCCTGGAACTAGCTCTTGTAGGCAAGGCTGACCTGTAACTCACAAGAGATCTGCCTGCCTCTACCTCACAAGTGCTGGGATTAAAAGCATGCGACTCCACTGCCAGGCTTTTGCTATTGTCTTTTAAAAATGCTTTATGAAATTATCATACACATACACTCATTCACACACACACACACTCCTGCTGAGTGACATCATTAGGGCATATGTGGAAGAGAAGAGGTGTGTCTTTGTTGTAATAGAGGAGAGGTGTGTGTTGTGTTCCCCAGCCACATAGCTCCCAGCCCCCAGCCGCTGGCCCACTCAGCCACTGGTTGCTTGCTTCTGCCCAAAATAATCACATGAGACTGTATTAATTCAAGTACTGCCTTGCCCAATTATCTCTAGCCTCTTCTCGGCTAGCCCTCACCTCATAAACTAACCCATTTTAAAAGTCTGTATGTCACCACGAGGTGGGTGACTTACCCAGACGGTTCTATGGTACTTCCCTCTGCAGCGGGTGGCTCATGGCAACTGGCTCATTTCCTTTCTTCTCCTCCCAGAACTTCCATTCTGTCTACTCCGCCCACCTAAGGGCTGACCTATCTATAAGCCAGGCAGCTCTTTATTCAATCAATAAGAGTAATACAAAATACAGGAGAACACTCCCACATCATGTCTTTCATATACACATCATTTGTGTCTGCTGCACTAACCACATGCCCTTCGTGATGGACTTGCTGAGGAGATGAAAAACCCATTACTTACAAGAAAGGACTCACAAAGAGATTCCTGCATCCTGGACCTTACTCTATATTCTATAACATTATTATCCTTTTTTTAAAGAAAATAATTCATTTTATGGTAACATTTTACCCATTGTTGTGAATGAACATTTATTTGTCCTATTACATAAACATACAAAACATATATCTCAGGACACAACTGGTACTGTCAAGACTTTAAAAAATTCTCTCTTAATTCCCTTAATTTTCAGTGGACTTTCCCCAATCTAGGATTCAATGCATTCAAATTCATAAAACTAAGTAATTTTGAAATTGGCTATCTCAGAAAGGAGACTTAGCTGTGAATAATGGGGCACCACCTGAGGTGTCATAAAAATGCTCTCACTAATATAAATATTGGGAACAGAAGACACAAATAAGGCTGTGTCTTCACTGACAGGAAGGGCTAAGAGCAAGGCTCTAGCCTGCTCATGCAAACGGAACACAGCCTTGGAAGTTCACAGCCTAGCTAGGGAGATGGAGAACCAGACATCTTCTGTTGCATGTGCTCAGTGTTGTGGCAGAAACGAAGACGTGAGAGAAGAACACAAGAGGAGGGAGAATTTTAAACACACTCTACAAAATGAGCGCCAATAAGAGGGAAATCCAGGCTTAGAGAGTGCTCAAGCTACAGAACCAATGTCGAGACATGACAACATCTTCTGCAGGAATCCGATTCTCCATTAGTATAAACAGGGTAACAATGTAATAGTGGCATCATACATTGTCAGTCACCAACGATTGTCCAGCTGGACTTCAGAACCACTCAACAGGGGGAGATTATGACTGGCGTTGGAAACCTAGCCAACTCTCTCAGGGTTAGTAAGGCCATGGCTCTTGGAGGAGAATCTACACCTCCACCTTAATAAATCAGTATAATTCCTAACTGCATTCTAAATACTTACCTTTATACCCACAGATAAGTGTAGCTCCCAACCCTTACAGAAGAAGCTTCTCTTTAAAACAGACAGGGCCCATCACAGAAAACCGTAACTGGACAAAGCAAAGAGAGCGAGCAACTGATTCTGGGCAACCCAGTCCCAAGGGATATATCTAAAACACAAGTCCTACATCAAAGGTTTGCATAACATCTTGGAAAACTGGCGAGAAAGATTGTACAAGCCAGAGGACTGGAAGACATGATGTGAGATTGTGTCTCCTAAAAATGAAAGGGAAGTTTTAACCATTGTTCGTTCAGCATTATAACTACCTAAACAAGACCTGAGCAAGGAAAACACCAATGCCCATGCTAACATGGAAGGGGAAAATGCTATGGATCCCCACACTCAGACGAAGAACTACAGGCAACTAAGCTGTACTAAAGGCAGGAGAAATAGTCTTCCCCTAGGATGAGCCCCCAAATTGGTTGTTTCATACCAAACAGCCAGCCCTAAAGTCGTATACATATAAATATACTAAATAACTTTACAGGTTGTATTTATATATTTATGCCACACACACACACACACACACACACACACACACACGTAACAATTAAAGAACAAGCACCAGGAATTTGAGCAGGAGAAAAGGGGATATGGGGGGATTTGGAGGAAGGAAAGGTGAAGAGGAAAACTGGTGTAATTATACTTTAATAAAACACGAGTGGAAGAAGTTGGATTAGTAGAAAAAGACAGTTCGTACCCCAACTTCCTACCTGTCAATGATACTAGTCCAATCAACCAGCTCTATTATGCTTTCATGGCACAGGAACATACTGTAGTGAGATGGGCTAAGATATGCTCGCACAGACAGAGACAAATCATCTGATAGTAGCTTTGTGGTCTCTTATTTCTTGCAGTACTGGGGATCAAGCATAGGGCCTTAGGTATACTAGGCAAGAACTTTTATACTGAGCTACATTCCCAGCCCCATGAGGTGTCTATTCTTAAGGAACCAACACTATATTTTGGAAAGACACTATAATATGAGACATTGTTATCAATCAATATAAGTCCATATATAGTAAAGTAAAAAAAAAAAGCCCTCATGAGCTGGAATCCATAGACCATCAGAATTATCTACTAGGTAAACCTTTCTTACATCTAAGAATTCATCTGGCAGAAACAAACAGTAGAAGAAATATTAGGAGTATGTTATGGTGATGCTGTGGACCACCTGATGGGCGTATGGATGTAAGTGATGCTGTGGACCACCTGATGGATGTATGGATGTAAGTGATGCTGTGTACCTCTGATGGATATATGGGTGTAAGTGATGCTGTGGACC
>JAQHUG010000249.1:1097249-1120508 GCA_028555095.1 Dicrostonyx torquatus | reverse complement strand
TGATGCTGTGGACCACCTGATGGATGTATGGGTATAAGTGATGCTGTGGACCACCTGAAGTGCGTATGGGTGTAAGTGATGCTGTGGACCACCTGGTGGATGTATGGGTGTAAATGATGCTGTGGACCACCTGATGGGCATATGGATGTAAGAATAAGGAAAGGTAGCCAATGATATACCCAGGTCGGTCTCAGTAATAGAACAGAGACAGAATGTGAGACAGGGTGGGGAAAATACTCATCAATATACCCCGTGGTCCCTGCTGTGGGAGCCAAATTCTATCTGAGTGAACCTGAAAGTCACAGGCCTAATTTCACATCTCTATGAAATTTTGCCCATAGTTCTTCAAAGTCAGACATATTAGGTGATGACATGTTTGTAACTTGTAGTGACCTTCATGCAAATTGGTGCTGTGTCTGACTTTACAGCTATGCACTTTGAGCACACCTTACAGGCAGATCTGTGCTCCTTCACTTAGCTCCAAACATCACCCACTAGATATTTATAGAGCAGATGAAGAAGCACATGGTTTGGGGGCAATAAAAAACCACACTCTAATTGTCCACTGTCTACTCTAATTACAAAATTTTCAATCCTTGCATTTAATGTTTTTTCCCTAGTTGTAATGTAGCTATTCTGGGCAAGAAAGGGGTGCTGTGCAGAGAATTTTAATGGGGAAAGAATTCTTCACTGGGATGATAAAAATATTAGAAAATTATGTGGTGTCAATAGTTGCACAATTCTGTGAAGTCCACAGATCTGTGCACTTGAAAGAAATGTATATCATTGCCTATGAATCACACATCAGTGAAGTTATTTAAAATAAAGTCATCATTGACAGTCACAACAGATACCTCATGCCCCACAAACCCAAAGAAGAGTTTATTGTGCTCAGTGCAATAAATTAGCCCTATTATTGAAAGCAAGGGGATTTCTATTGTAATCCAATGCAAACAATGACCTGGACTCAAGGTAAATTTTATTCTTCTGCATTGTGAAAGCCATTTAAACAGAAGGTCAGCATGCAAATGAGCATGGGCCCTGTAACTTGGGGCTGGAGATGTTTAACCATCAAAGAACTGGAAGTAGGCTCTTGCTTCATTTGGTCTTTTACCCAACATGCAATTATTAAGAAACTTGATTAACATTTTTATATTTTCTGTATTTCTTCTTTATGAGACATTTCATTTGTTTTTAATTATGTGCCTGGGTGTGTCTATAAGTGGGCTTGTGCAGGTGAATGCAGGTGCCCTCCGAAGCTAGAGGCCTTCGATTATCCTGTAGCGGCGAGCTGTCAAGCATAGGTGCTGGGAACTGAACTCAGGTTCTTTACTAGAGCAGTATCCTCTCTCAACTGCTGGGCTGCCTCTCCATCCTTGTTCTCTTTCTATGTTTCTTGAGAACCAATGCCATCCCTGGTTGAAGAACGGAGCCTGGGAAAGGTTGAAGCTATTACTAAGTTACTCAAATCCATTTGCTACCACACTAGGACTTTTCATCTCTCAGATGGAAAACCAAGACAGAGTTTATAAAGGAACCATGGAAATGGGTTCATCTTGAACACAAGTCTTCATGTTTGCAACACAGAAAAATTGAAGTCCTTTCCTGGCTGAGTGACTTCTTACATGTTTGGTGTAGAACTCTATCAGCTCCCTGTGCAGTGTCCGGTGCACACTTCTGCAGTCT
The DNA here is from genome assembly GCA_028555095.1 of Dicrostonyx torquatus. Taxonomy (NCBI): domain Eukaryota; kingdom Metazoa; phylum Chordata; class Mammalia; order Rodentia; family Cricetidae; genus Dicrostonyx; species Dicrostonyx torquatus. Next base: position 1,118,822 of record JAQHUG010000249.1, on the reverse strand, counting down.
GCGGCTGGTAGGCAGCTGATACTCACAAGCCTGCATGCTCCAGAAAATGAGGAAGAGGGAAAGAAAGATTGTAAGAGCCAGAGGATCAGACATTTTGCTGTGAGATTGTGTCTTCAAGGAACAGTCAGAAGCTACACCCATGAAGTCTCACCTACATAAGTGCCTACATGCAAGCTGAACAAGGACACCACCAATGCACATACCAAAATAGATGGGGAAAAACCGATAAGACCTGAACCCTACACAAACAACTATAGGCAACTGAGAAATGTGGTAAGTGGTCTTCCACAGGGAAGAACACAACAATTAATTTTCCAGTGCCACATGGTCAGTCCTAAAAACATACGTAAAAGTAACATTATATAGACTGAACATGTTATATTTAGAAATATATATATAGTAGACATGTACACATATGTGTGCAATAGCAATTAGTGAAAAAAGAGGCCATGAATTTGAAGGAGAGGGGAGGAGAATATGTGAAGGCTTGGAGGATTTGGAGAGTAGAAATGGAAGCAACGGATGTTGGAATTATATCATTATAATCTTAGAAATAAAAAATGCTGCGGTATGTCTTTCTGTACGTTGTGGATATGTTCTGCCTTCATTGGTTGATAAATAAAACTTCTTTGGCCTATCACAAGGCTTGATAGAACCAAGAGGAAAATCCAAGCAGAGATGCAGGAGAAGGAAGGCAGAGTCTTGGAGATGCCATTTAGTCTCCAAGCATCCAATATATGGAAAATAAGGTCACAAGCCACAAATCATGTGGCAAAGCATAGATAAGAAATTTGGGTTAATTTAAAAGTAAGAGCTAGCCAGTAATAAGGCTGAGCCATCAGCCAAACTTTTGGAATTAATATAAGCCTTTGAGTGTTTATTTGGGAATTGGAGGGTGGGAGAGAAACCTCCAATTACAAAAACATATAAAAATAAAAACTGTTTTGTACATTTGTGATTAATTCCACATCAAAATGGCAGCATCTAAGGTACATTGGGTTAAAGTACACTTTCCATTCTTCTAAAAACAAACAAAAAGAAAAAAGGACCCCCTAACTTGTCCTTTCCCCTAGAATGGGCAATGAAGGTTGACCAACTCAGTGTCCCAAATCTAGCCATGAGAAGGTGACAATGAGAAATTAAGATGGGTGAAGAAAGAGCCATGTCAGGTGCCACCACCCCAGATTTTAGAACTTTTCCTCAATAAGGAGAAATTGTCTTGAGATGTTGATGTCACATGCTCCCCTCTTCAGTCTTTCTGCAAATTTAACATCATTTTATAGCCAATATTTCTTTATCAAAAGGGAATCCTAGCTGAAGGCAGGTGGAGGGTACAGTGGGAAACTGAGGACTTGTCCTTGCACAACATCTAAAGGAATTGATGTCGTTTTGTAGCAGCACAATTGACTGGTTTGTGGAGTTGAGCCAGACTAGGTAGGTGGATTAAAACTGGCTGGAGTCACTGCCCACATAAAAGCAGTCATTTCCAATCTCCCTTTTTAATATACATGTGGATAGAAAAGTCACAGCAAGGAGAAATAGATAATTACATTTGCATTTCATAAAAGGTATCATCTTAATGGTCTATGTTTGTTTCCTTTGTGTGAATAGTCCCAATTAAAGAACACCCAAATTTTGTCAGAATCACTGATAATGTGCAGAAAGCGCTGAGCTTCTGTTCCTCCCATAAGGCCCACTGAATTCTGTGACATTATAAAGATCATGTGGCTATGACTTCCCGTGAGAGGTGATCATTTGATGGGGGAAATCACAAGAAGAAAAGGGAGACAAGAGTCTACATGTTGTGTGTGACATTCATGCACTAGTGGATTTAAGGGAACATATATAGTTATGTAAATAATTAAAAGCAACTCTGTCCACACTATTGTTTAGTTACTAGAGAAGCCACTGCCATGTGACAGCAAAGAGCTTCTTTGGCAGCAATAACTTATTCACAGAAATTACTCCAATCTATAACATTTGTGCTAGTCTGTGTTCTCTGTTGGCAGGAATGCAGCACAGGAAACATGGGGTCAGACTTTGCTTTAATGTGCTATGCCAAAATGTAGCCATTCGTCAAGGGAGAGCTGGGCTTCCTCACAGTTTCAACATGCTGGGGACTCGGCCCCACAGATGACTGCAAGGCCTTTCTGAAATCAGTGCATTCACTGAGAGCCAAAGGTGAAAGCAATGAATTCAGACTGGGAAAGCAGGTGAAAGGTGTGTTTGTGGGGAAAGTGGGAGCCAGAAACAATCCCTCGTGGTGCTTCCCAGTCATAATCAACAGCTCAAGGAGGAGATCTATGTGGAATACAGTATCGTGGGCAGCTTGATGCAGTGTGTGTGTGAGTGTGTGTGTGTGTGTGTGTGTGTGTGTGTGTGGAGAGAGAGAGAGAGAGAGAGAGACAGAGAGACAGAGAGACACAGAGAGAGATGGGGGATAGCAAGGGAGGGAGAGATGGAGAGAAGAGGGAGGGGAAGGGAGAAAGTGCAGAAATAAAACCAAATGATCTGTTATAGAGACTCACATAGTATTATACAGCACTGATCAATGATTTCATTTCATATCTCTGGACAAGTTAGATACCCTTGCTACATGCACAAAATTGCTATTCCAGTATTTGGAAATTAACTAATACCTTGTTATGTGCTCATTTACATTTTTATCTCAGTTCAGTTCATGCTTATCTGAGAGACATAAGATGTTTATTTTTATTTGTGTGAATGTACATGCATGCATTTGTGTGTTGAATTGCTAATAGACTAAGAACCTATATGAAATCTCTATGTGTTACAAAAATGCTCACTTTATGGAACTGGAAGGACAGATAATTCATTTTCAGACAGCTTAAAACTGTACATATGTGCATGTGTGTGGTATGCACATGTGGTGTGTGTGCACATATGTGTGTGGTGTATTGTGGTATGTGTTGATGTGTGGTGTGAATGTGTGTGGCATGTGTGTGTATTATATGGGATGTCCTTCAGTATATGTGTTGCTTTTATTGGCTGTTTAATAAAGCTGCTTTGGTCTATAGAAGGGCAAAATATAGCCAGAAGGGAAGCTAGAGAGAGAGTAGGTGGAGTCAGAGGGTGCTATGTAGTAGCTGAAGGAGACAGATGCCGGGAACCTTACCAGCAAACCATGAGCCTTGTGGCAACATATAGAGTAATAGAAATGGATTAATTTAAGATGTAAGAGCTAGCCAATAAGAAGACTGAGCTATTAGGCCAAACAGTGTTGTAATTAGTATAGTTTCTGTGTGATTATTTGGGTCTGAGAAAATGAAAGAGCAGTCTCCGTTTGCATGTGTGGTGTATAGTGTGTGTGGTGTGTGGTATGTATGTGTGGTGTGTAGTGTGTGTGGTGTGTGGTGTGTAGTGTGTGGGGTGTGGTATGTGTGTGTGGTGTATAGTGTATGTGGTGTGGTGTGTGTGTGGTGTGTAGTGTGTGGTGTGTGTGTGGTGTGTGGTATGTGTGTGTGGTGTGTAGTGTGTGGTGTGTGGTGTGTAGTGTGTAGGGTGTGGTATGTGTGTGGTGTATGGTGTATGTAGTGTGGTGTGTGGGGGACGTAGTGTGTGGGGTGTGTGGTATGTGTGTGTGATGTGTGTGTGGGGTGTGGTATGTGTGTGTGGTGTATAGTGTATGGGGTGTGGTGTGTGTGGTGTATAGTGTGTGTGGTGTGTGTGTGGTGTGTGGTGTGTGTGTGTGGTGTATAGTGTGTGTGGTGTGTGGTGTGTGTGTGGTGTGTAGTGTGTGGGGTGTGTGGTATGTGTGTGTGATGTGTAGTGTGTGTGGTGTGGTGTGTGTGTGTGGTGTATAGTGTATGTGGTGTGGTGTGTGTGTGGTGTATAGTGTGTGTGGTGTGTAGTGTGTGGGGTGTGGTGTGTGTGTGGTGTNGTGTGTGGTGTGTAGTGTGTGGGGTGTGGTGTGTGTGTGGTGTATAGTGTATGTGGTGTGGTGTGTGTGTGGTGTATAGTGTGTGTGGTGTGTGGTGTATAGTGTGTGGGGTGTATGGTATGTGTGTGTGGTGTATAGTGTATGTGGTGTGGTGTGTGTGTGGTGTATAGTGTGTGTGGTGTGTGGTGTGTAGTGTTTGTGGTGTGTGTGTGGTGTATAGTGTGTGTGGTGTGTGGTGTGTGGTGTGTGTGTGGTGTATAGTGTGTGGGGTGTGTGGTATATGTGTGTGGTGTGTAGTGTATGTGGTATGTGGTGTATAGTGTGTGTGGTGTGTGGTGTGTGTGTGGTGTATAGTGTGTGTGGTGTGTGGTGTGTGTGTGGTGTATAGTGTGTGGGGTGTGTGGTATATGTGTGTGGTGTGTAGTGTGTGGGGTGTATGTGTTCATCTGGATGTATTCAAAAGTCTTGCAGGTTATAGGCAGGTGATTCATCACCAAGTGTATGCCCAACCTCAAATGATACACTTATTGTTTTAACGTGTCACTGCTCTGATTTAGGGCACACTCCGCATTAGCTGTCACTCCCTCAACGAATAAAGAATTTCAAGCACGATTACATAACACTGTATGGACAACATTTTGTAATTAGGTGCAAAAATGAAAGTGGATGCCCTCTGGAGAAATCCCTTTAGACCGTTTCTATGTTTGTCCTGCCCTAGAAAAGATTTGAAAGTCATAGCTTGCTTTGAGTAAGCTAATGAGTGTCATTATTTTAAAATATCCTGTGAATTAGTTCGTGTTCTCTATGGCCTGGCTTTAAGATGTACTTAGTACATTATTGCTAAAGTTAAGGCACGGAGACCCTCTGATGAGTTTGTGAGTCACGATTACCTCACCTGACAGTGACATGAGTCCCTATTTCCAGATGCGGCAGCCTGGGGAATCTAGAGTGAAGCAGTGGGGAAGCAGGTGGGTGCCACCGTAGCGTGGGTGCAGGGAAGCGGCGAGGCCAGCGCTAGGCAAAACCCTTTGGTAAAACTCACCGCATAGTTTTGCAACTGCAGTCAGGGCTGTTGAGGGCCAGCAGATGCTGCCATTAACGCCTGTGGCAAGGGGCTTGCACCAAAGTGAGTGTTCACCACCAGGTGGCGGTCTCCCATGAAAAGGGCTAAGAAGCGGCCAATGACAACTGAACCGGGTTTTAAAGACATTGTTAAGTTCTGGAAACTTGAGTCCAGTCAGGGCTACAGAGCAATAGTCTGGCTCCTTTTTTCCCCCCACACAATCTTTGGACTCACTATATGTGGGAATAGGGCTGCTTGGTCGTTCTGGCCACTTGGTCCCAAAATAATCACACAGAAACCATATTATTTAAATCACTGCTTGGCCCATTAGTTCTAGCTTCTTATTGACTAACGCTTACATCTTAATTTAACCCATTTCTATTAATCTGTGTATCGCCACGAGGCTGTGGCTTACCTGGAAAAGTTCCAGCATCATCCCCAGTGGGGCTACTTGGCTTCTCTCGGCTTCCGCCTCCTTTCTTCTAGCATTCAGTTTAGTTTTCCCTTCCTAAGTTCTACCCTATCAACAGGCCAAGGCAGGTTTCTTTATTAATTAACCAATCGTATTCACAACATACAGAGGGGAATCCCACATCAACTATACAATTGTCTCAGGATTTTATTTTTAATCCTATTTCTTATTTTCTTCTGTAATTTACGTGATTCTGTTTCTATTTAAGGTGACACTTCCTCATTAGAACTTCTGTAGATGATGTTTGAGGTAGAAAGCTAAGCACTGGGCCTCAGAAAGAAAGTAACTGAAGCAATTAAGCCCACACAACTCAGAGTAACAGGATAAGAACAGTTAAAGCTGTTTCTAAACAATGTATCAAACTATACCGTGTTCTTTTCCTAATCATGCCTAATAGAATTTTCACTTGCATGTTTATTAAGTCCATGCTTCTTTTCCTCTGAAGCCCAGTCCCTGTGATGGTAGATCACATGGATTTTACACTCTGCAAAAACCAGCATCCAACTCAATGTCAGACATGCAGTAATGACTGAGTACATGTCTATGGATACATGTCATGCTGGCAAGTGTGTTACCCCACTTCCACCCACATACGTGTCTTCTCATTGAAATCAGTTCACACTGTTGGAAAACCCTCAAGGGCTTTTTGTTTGCTTGTTTGCCTTTGATCTTAGCTTTTCTTTTAATTGGAATATTGACCATAAACTACCGTATTTTGGAAGATTTTTAAAGCTGACTGAAAAGGCTCTTCTAGAGAAAATAAAAAACCACACTGAAAAAAAAAAGAATCATCTAGCCAGAAGGGAGGCAGACTCATATAAGCATGGCATTTCTCAGCTAAAAAATTATGCCTGTGGGCTTCAGGTGTAGCTTAGTGATAGAGTGGATACCTTGGATACTAGAGAATGGGCTGTAGGTGTAGGTTGGTGGTAGAGTGTGTGCCTTGGATACTGGAGTGTGGGCTGTAGGTGTAGGTTGATGGTAGAGTGTGTGCCTTGATACTGTAATGTGGGCTACAGATGTGGCTGGTGGTAGAGTGTGTGCCTTGATACTGGAGTGTGGGCTGTAGGTGTAGGTTGGTGGTAAGAGTGTGTGCCTTGGATACTGTAGTGTGGGCTGTGGGTGTAGCTTAGTGACAGAGTGGATACCTTGGATACTGGAGTGGGGGCTGCAGATGTAGTTGGTGGTAGAGTGTGTGCCTTGATACTGGAGTGTGGGATGCAGGTGTAGGTTGGTGGTAGAGTGTGTGCCTTGATACTGGAGTGGGGGCTGCAGATGTAGTTGGTGGTAGAGTGTGTGCCTTGGATACTGGAGTGGGGGCTACAGATATGGTTGGTGGTAGAGTGTGTGCCTTGATCCTGGAGTGTGGGATGCAGGTGTAGGTTGGTGGCAGAGTGTGTGCCTTGGATACTGGAGGGTGAGCTGCAGGTATAGCTCACTGGTAGAGCATGTGTTTCATATAATTGAGGCTCTGGTTTAGATCTTCAGCAGTCCTGACTTCCTCAAAATAAAAACTTCAAAGTAAGAACAGCTGTCTTTCAATATTTGGCTATCTCCAGCAAAGCCGGGGCTTATCTGAGACTGATCTGGAGTTTTAATAGGCATGCGGCCAGCAGAGGGGAGCACAGTATGACCCTCTACCAAGTTTACCCAAGTCTCCCACTTCCCTGTCAGAGGGCTATGACCACAGCAGAGAGAGGGACAGCAGGCTGCCTCCTCATCTAACTTCAGGATGAAGAAAGAAGCAGTGTGTCCTGTTGCTTGGTTCCAGAGGAAAAAACCCACGCTGACTGATTTGAACTGGGACTCACTAGGCCTCCTGTTCTACTGGAATCTGACCCACTGGAGTTGGTTTCACCTACTGTGTGCATGGAGATGGTTTGTGCTTCCCTGATACAAACTGAGGGAGGCCAGGATCGCCTAAGGTACTAGGGTATCATGGCTAGGTTAGGAAAGACCCTGTATTCTGTGCAGGCATCATTCCAGATGCTTTTGGAAGATGTACCAGCGCTCTCAAAAACTCTGAGAGGAGAGGCTGAGCTCTTGTATACCACTTTATTTAGGCCTTTATTCCATGGAGTGCTGCTTTGTACGTCCCCGCACAGCCCCAAACAGGCCACTCTCCCCGTCATATTTGCTGTCGGTTAAACAGAGGCAGGCTGAGTGTTTACAGCTCTCACTGCACAGTTGAGCAGGACCATCCAACTGGGGTACACCACAGGAGGCAAAGACAGGCATCAGTTTAGAATCCAGCTGTTTTCAGTACTTCAAAGAACATTGTTCAGAACACCAACAGTTTAAACAAATGGACAAAACCAACACTGTATTGGATGTTGGTTTTTAATTTCTATTTCTCAGATAAGAAAATATTCCTGTACTAAGGTGCATACATTTCTGGGCATTAAATAGGAAAGTTAATGAGTAATAAAACATCATTCTTCAAACAATAATAATGATTTGTTGTTGCAGGGTATTTGATTACACTGTGACACTCCTTTGAATAAGGGGGCAGAGCCAGTGACTAGCTGCATTGGAATTAACCATAGAGAAGCCAGGAATATGGATAGAAAAGACAGACAGGAAGAAGAAGGGAGGAACTTGGAATTCACGTACTCTCTCCAGTTGGGGACATGTGGGGAGAAGTGCTGGCTGGATCTCCGGTAGAAAAGGGAAGGTCTTCCTCTGCTTCTTTGATTTATAAGGTTTTCATTACAATATCTGACTCTCAAGTTTTTATTGGTAATAAAACAATTTTATAAAACATAACAACTTGTTTACCAAAACATGCTTGATTTAGAGACAGAGATGACGGACAACAATCACTAATAGGCAACTAGAATCTTTGAGGGAATAAACCAGGAATTAAAAAAAAAAACCCAACCCAGTTTCAGTAACAAAGAAAGAGAGTACAGAAACTCTAGAAAATAGGACAGAATGAGAGTTCGTTCTGGGGTAGCTCCCCCCCCCCCACTTGGAGAGCACTCTGCTTCCACTGTAGAGTGAGGACAAGTGCACAGCTTCGGAACCACAAAGAGAGCCGCAGGAAAAAATTCACTTTGCTTCAGCACCACATTTTTTAGAGGAGAGAGAGATGAAATAGAGAGAGAAAAATGGATGTGGAGCAGCAGGAGGAAAGGGAGCAAGAGGAGCAAGAAGAGAAACGATATATGATTTTTTAAAAAGTAGGGAGAGGTGGAGATTAAAGAAAATCAAGATAAGACAAATACTCTAAGCACTAAAATGCATAGCTGTCACTAGTGATGTCATTGAACAAATCTGACATGCGATTATGGTGTTCACATACCATATAGGTGCTGGAATAATCTCTTCAACATTGGAGAAGCAGCAAGAAGGCCTTTTTAACAGACCCAAGCTGAGTTGGTGACTAGGTACCTCTAGGAGCAAAGATCCCTCCCTACGTCACCCTCTCCAGAGGCCCAGGGCAAGGGTCAGGCAGTTATGTTCTGAGTCCTGGCCTGAAGAATACCTTTAGCCAGATAGAAAACGCTTTGGGTTGGACCAGTGCAGTGTTCCATGCTGTGGAATCTGCTCTGAGCTCTGAACTGGGGAGTGAGTCTCCCTGGTTCTCCAGAAGAAAGACTCAGGCCCTCAGCTGGAAAGCTTGGTGTCAGCCTTTCCTATTATAATGCCCCTTGCCTGACTGCAGGCCATACCTTCTGATTTTGAGGCAAACAGTGCCATGACAAATACAGGAAGCATAATCCCCAAAAGGCCCCATACTTATTGGAACATAGCAGTCTAATTTCCCAGAGAAGGAAAATTAAGATGGTGTAGAGGCAGACTCTGCAGGGACTAGGCATGTAGCCACACAGACTAGTCTCCACCTGAGGTCAGGTGGATGTCTGTATACAAAGAGAACCTATTTAATATTGAATACTATACTTGTAGACTGTTTTATCCTACACTCTTCTTGTCCAGGCCTTTTTGACACAGGCTCTTTCACAGGGAAGAGGACAGGCCTTGGGGTCTTCCTGCCTCTGTTTCCCAAGGGCTGGGTCTGCTTGTAGATTGTGTGATTGTGTTTCTATACCTCTACAAACCTTTCCCTCTGCCGTTAGCTGGAGATGATCTATCACCTTCCTCATTTTGTTATTATTCCTCTCCTTCTATCTTTCTATTACTCATTCCTACCATCAGCAATTAATACCTTACTGCATACCATACTACCTTTATTTCTTTATTTCCACAAACTATTACAATCAAAGGGGGAATTTGGTTTAACTTATTGTCCACTATATTTTATGGCAGACTTACCCATCAGACATAGTTGTCATTAGGCCCATGGAGAGAAACACCGCAAATCTACTACAACCTAATCTCACTTGAGCATTGTAAATATTTCCGTGGAAGGATAGAGGTAAAAATAACTAGGCAACAACCCAATCCTTGAGGTACAACTCTCATACAGAAACACAGGAAGTATGAAAAATCAAAGCCAAACATACCAGTTCCACCATAGTAGAATCTAATAATAATGAATTAAATGAAATTCCAGAAAAGAACATAATGTAATGATGTCAATATAAGATATTAAGGAAGAATTCAATGAAAAAATAAAAATACTAGGGAAATTTTGTAAGTAACAACCAAAAAAAATTACACAAAAATTTAATGAAAATTTCTACTTATGGACTGGAGTAAGTAGAAGATAGGATATCTAAGCTTGAAGGCAAGATAGACAGACCATAATAAAAGCACAACAATAAAGTATAAATAAAAACAGGTCATTAAGAGATTAAAAGATTAAATTTATGAATTATGAGTAAAGAAGGAGAGTTGCAAGTTAAAGATAGAAAAATTCAATAAAATCATAGCAGAAAATTCTCAAGTCTAGAGGAAAAGCCAGTTACCCAGATGCAATAAGTAGTCTGACACTAAAGATAAGGAACATCCCCATGACACATTATAATGAAGACACCAATTACACAGAATAACAGCATCCAAAGGCCACTGAAAGCTGAAAGGGTGCCAACTTACACAAAAAAAGCATGTCCATCAGAACAACAGATTTGTCATCAGCAACTTTGAGTACATAGAATTATGAGTTTAAGTTCTGAAAAGCAATAACTACCAATGCATGTTACTATATCCCAAAAATCTATCTTCTATAATTAAAAGAGAAAAAAGAACTTCCTATAGTAAATATGAACTAAAATAAAAATAATTCATGACTTCTAAGAAAGTAGAGTTCAAATGAAGATTAGAATAGATAAATAAGGTAACTTCATATTGATTAAGAAAACAATCTATTAACAGAAGAAAGCCATTGTATGCATATACCCATCCAACCTTGATGTCCCAGATTTCAGAAAACAATCTTTGTAGAATGCGAGGTACAGACACTGATCTCAATACAATAATGCTGTACTATTTAATTACCCACTCAAGCCCATGGACAGGTCATCCAACAAAAAATCAACAAAGACACGCCAAAGCTGTAGACTCAGTAGACAAGAGTGCACATTTTTTTTTTCAGAAGAATTCTGTGACCTTTTCAGTCAAGTGGAACATATAATAGGACAAAATGAAATTCTTAACAAGCATAAAAAATGAAACTATTTCATGTATTCTGTCTGATCACAATGCAGTAAGACTGGAAATCAATAGCAAGGGAAACAGCAGAAACTACGAAAACTCATGGAGACAGAGCAACACACTGCCGAATGCAGAAAGGGTCAAATTTAAAAAGCTCATCAAGCTGGGCGGTGGTGGCGCACGCCTTTAATCCCAGCACTCGGGAGGCAGAGGCAGGCGGATCTCTGTGAGTTCGAGACCAGCCTGGTCTACAAGAGCTAGTCCCAGGACAGGCTCCAAAGCCACAGAGAAACCCTGTCTTGAAAAAGAAAAAAAAAAAGCTCATCAAATCAATTAAAAATGAAAACCAGCATACTAGAGCCTTGGGGATGCTTTGCAAGGAGACTGAAAAGAGAAAATCCAACAAATAGATGCTTATATTTAAAAATTGAAGTGAATCAAGTAAATAACTTAATGATGCATCTTAGCCTCTAAGAAAAATCAAGAAAAAAACAGAATACAAAGTGAGTGTATGGGAAGAAATAAAAAGATCAAGACAGAAATTGATGGTATGTAACTTTAAAAATGTAGAGAATCAGTGTAAAAGAGTTGGTTCTTAGAAAAGATTAATGATTTTGACAAGTTGTAGCCAAACTAATCAAATTAAAGAGAACGCTTATATTAATAAATGTTGACAGAGGTTTCTGTCCCACCAGGTCCCGCAGTCATTCAGTCCCAAAGAAATACACAGAGGACTACATTAATCACAAACTTGTTGGCTTATTAGCTCAGGTTTCTTATTAATTAATTCTTACATATTAACTCATAATTCTTGTCTGTGTTAGCCACATGGCTTGGTACCTGTCATCAGAGAGGCATTTTCATCTCTGTCCTCTACATCTGGGTGACAACTACAGACTGAGATTTCCTTTTCCCAGTGTTCTCCTGTTCTCATCGCCCTGCCTCTACTTCCTGTCTGACCACCGGCCAATCAACATATTATTAAAAATAATACAAGTGACAGGCTAAAAGACCATTATATCACAGCAAATAAAATTCGAGATATCTATGGTCCTCAATAGGATCTTTCAGGTGTACTTTGGAAACTTATGTTCCAAAATATTTGAAAAAAATCTAATAAAAATGAAAAGTTTTAGACACATACTCAAAGTAAATCAAGAGGATATGAACAACTTAAACATATCTATAACAAGCATGAGATTGAAGCATAATAAAAATCTTCCATCTAAAACCAGCCCAGGCCCAGATGGATGCACTGGCGAATTCCAGAAGACCTTCAAGAATGCTCCTCAAAGTGTTCCATAAAGTATAAAAAAAGAAATGCTGCCAAATTACTTTTCATAGCCTGTCTTACCCTAATAGCAGAACCACACAAGGTCATAACATGAAAGAAAATACGCCAATCTCCTTAATAAAAATAAATGTCACAATAAAATACTTGCAAATTTGGAAGAGGAGAGTTGGCTCAGCCGATAGGAGCAATTGGTACTCTACCGGAGGACATGGGTTTGATTTGCAGCACCCACATGGTGGTTCATCATCACCTGTAACCCCAGTTCTAGAGAATCAGATGTTCCCGTCTGGTATCTGTGGGCACCAGGCTTGTGTCTGATGCACATATAGTCATGTAGGCAAAACACCAATCTATGAACAATAAAAATAAATAAGTCTTTTAAAACCACTTGCAAACTGAGTTCAAGATCACATTTAAAAGGTATTTATCATGATCTGGCTAGCTTTATTCCATGAATGCCGTGGCATCCAACATATGCGAATCAATTAATGCAATATATCACATTCTTAAACTCAAAAACAGAAATCACATGATCATCTCGACAGATGCAGGAAAGACCTCTGAAGTCCATCGTTACTTTGAATAGAATCCCTGAAAAGCCAGTAAGATACGGAATACACTTTAACACAATGAAGGTTGTATATGGTAAACCTGCAGTCAACAGAAATGGGTAAACTAAAGGCATCTCTGCTAATATCAGGAATGAGATAGACATCCATTGTCTCCATTCTTCTTCTTTACAATGCCCAGACACTTAGCTAGAACAACAGGAGAAGAGGAAGAATAAAATAGACACAAACAGGAAAGGAAGAAATAACATGCTTGTTTGCAGATTATATAATTATATATATATATAAATTATATATAATTATATTTTATATATATGTTATATGTAAATTATATATAACAGATTCTAAGCACTCTACCAAAAAACTCTAGGGACCAAAACCACAGCCTCTGCTGTGCAAGCACGATGATGGGAGTTCCGGTCTCTTCCCACAGGGTTTATTGACTTGCCTGCAGTTCTGTCACTCAGAAGGTGCAGAGACATCCCTGGAGCAAGTTGGCGAGGCAGAAAAACCATATCAGTGAGCTTTGGGCTCAGCTGAGAGACCTGGCCTCAGAGAGTAAGGGAGAGAATGAGTGTGGGAGACCTATCATCAACCTCTGGCCTCCACAGACATGTGAGTACATATATATGGGCATCTGTACACGCACAAGAACCCATATACAATTGAACACACATACACATGTATGCGCACCATACACACAAACACAGGAGAAGAAAATAGATACTTTATGATATAACAATAAGGAACATGCTGAGAAAGACATAAAAAAATCCTATGTATATTTGCTTCAAATAAATAAATAAACAAGACATTCTCTGAGTAAACCTGACAGGGAAGTAAAAAATTCTCTGCAGTGAAAATGTTAAAACACTAAATAAAGAAATTGAAGAGGACACCAGAAGATGGACAGGCCTCCTGTACTCATGGACGGGCACAATAAATATTATAAAGGTGACTGTTACCAAAAGTGATCCCCAGATTCAGTGCAATCCTCATTAAAATCCCAATGACTTTCTTCCCCCACTAGAAGTCAAAGTCACATGGAAGAACAAAAGACTCAAATAGTCCAAGGACCCTAAACAAAGAGAGCACCCCTGAGCCATCACAATACAAGACTCGAAGTTGTACTGCTGATCTGTTGTAAGAAAACCAGCATGACATTGAGCAGAAATAGAATCAGCAGTCTTCTCAAGCCTTTCTATTCATGTCCCCTTCTCATCTGAGTTATCATGTGCCCTTGAGCACACAGACACAGCAAACAGGTAACAGATGAGACATGTACTGACCATAAATCAAAAAATGACTTTCAAACAATTCTTTGGTTTGATACAAAAGTACTGTTTTTTAAGAGCTGAAAGAAAATTTACATACTAATGAGAGGAAGATGTCGGTCTATATTTGCATAAATTTAAATCTTGGCTGAATGTTTACATTGCAGCATAGAAGATCTTCACCCTATTGACTGATAACTTTATTGTATCATTGATCTGAGAGTGCTACTCTACCTAAATATGTGGAACCAAGAGGCAGAAGCATGTTCAAGGCCATTTAAGAAATTGTTGGAAATTTTATCATAATCCTAAGCCAAAATTAATTTAAAAAACATCAAACACTGTAATACAATACAATCCAAAGACATAAAATTCTGATACTTACAGGCTGAAGAATGCTATCAGAAAAAATATTTAAAGTGTTTTCTGCAATTAAAAGGCTGTGATTCAGTAAATGCAGAACCCTTCATGTGCACAGTAAAGCACCGTAATTCTCCACAAACACTTATCTCTAATCAGAGTCAAGCTGCTTTTGGCAGTGGTCCTGATGTTGCATGGGCTCTCGGCTGCCACAGTGCAAAAGGGCTCATGTGAGCTCGGAACCAAAGCTGTGCTGGAGTCACACACACGTAACACAGGTGTGCACTGCAAAAAGCTCCGTTCACTGCATGCTTGATTGTGAGTTAACTTGTGGTCACTGGTCATTCAAACGTCTGTTACCATTGCCAAATGTTTACAATTCCCACACTCCATTCTGTAGCAGTCACAGTCCATAGTTAAAGAAGCTGGAGATTAAAGCACTCAACTACACCCACTTGGTTTTGACAAAGGAAATAAAAACACATGTATTCAACAGTGGTTCTGGGAAGACTTTGTCCACAAGTAAGAGAATGAGACTCGAGCCTTATCTCTTACTCAGCATAAAAATCAGTTAAACATGGATCAAGAGTCTTTATTATAAGACCTGAATCTGTAAGGGAAAGTCCTTCAGGGTATGGATATAAATGTAGACTTTCTGGAAAGGGCTCCAGTAGCTCAGGAAATAAAACCCGGGTTGATAAATGCGATTATACTAAATGGAAATTCTCTAGACAGCAAAGGAAACAATTGAGTGAAGACCCAGCCTGCTATTGAAGTAAAACATCTTCGCTACTATACATATGACAGAGTATTAATATCTGGACCACTGAAAGAACTAAGAAAAGCCTAAATAATACTCCCAAAACACCTTAATCAATACATGGGCTTTTCTTGAAAGATGAAATATAAATGGTCAATAAACTTGTGAAGAAAATGTTTAAGCTCTTTAGCCAATTTGGGAAACACAAACTAGAATTACATTGAGAGTTATTCCACCCTGTCAGAACTAATACTGTCACAAAAACAAATAAGGATAAATGCTGTCAAGATTTCCCAGAAAGCAGAATTCTACTATTGGCAACTATGTAAATTAGCACAGACACTATGGAAATCAGCGTTGAAGGTTTTCAAAAAACTAAAAATAGAAGTGCCATATGATCCAGCTGTGCCACTCCTGGATATGCAGGTGAAGGATTCTAAATCATCATACCACAAAGATACCTGGATATCTATGTTTATTACCTTATAATTCATAATAACTAACTGTGGAATCAGCATAGGTTTTCATCAACAGATACACGACTAAAGAAAACATGGCATGCATACAGACTGGGATTTTATGAAATTATGTCCATAGAGAAGGGAGATCATCATATTAAACAACATAATCCAAACTCAGAAATATCACATCTTATTACTAATTCGTAGAGCTTAGATTTTACATAGATATATAAAGTCATTTACAGAATAACATGAAGGCAAAAACAAGATTATCTTGAAGAAGAAAGGTAACAGAGCAGAAGGAGGAAGGGATGGAGTGAATATGGACAAAGTGCATGACATACTTGAAAGATAATATTTCTGCCTATTTTTCTTTCTATTTTGTGTGTGCACATGCAGAAGTCAGAAGACAACTTGTAAGAATTCCTTTCTTCCATCATGTGTACCTACACACACACACACACACACACACACACGTGCACATGCATGCATGCATGAACAATACAGAAGAAAAATCGATCATATACATTGTCCATACCATAAACAAATGTGTTACCCTCAAATTTGGTATGTAGATTCAGGAAATAACTGTGCATTGTGGCAAAAATGAGATGGTGGTCACGTCTCACCTTCTCCTTTTACAGATTCCATGAGCTTGCCCATCAGGTGTATGCTGAAGGCTCCCTTGCCTACATGTTGGTGGGGCTCCTCTCTACCCCGAGCAGGTGCTGCCTAGAAGTATCTCTCATCCTGCACACAGAACACAGTGCCTGCCCTTGAACTTGGGGGAGTGATGCTGGTGATCCACCAGGCTCTGCTGAGTGGTCATCAGAGCTTTAGCTCAGAAGCCTTCAAACTCTTTGGATAGCACATATTTATGTGTATATTAAAGTCAGGGTGAAATCAACGATGATAGAAAATAGATTTCCCTCTTACACAATGGCTCATCTTGCACGGTATTTGGGACTCCTTGCTATGGGTTACCCTCATAATTCCAGTGTACGTGATTCACCTCCTTGAGGAGGAGGGCACTGTTCAGACGTATTTCACAGTCTGGAGAATGAATTGCAGGTTGCAGATACAGCACACATGCAGCGCTGATGGCCTTTGGGGTCCCTGGAATTCTGCTGATGTCTGTTATTCCATGACTCTGCTCCCATCCACATTTTAATGAACATGAAGAGAGACTTAAGAGTGCTGGGTTATTTTGATATTTTGAACAAAGTCCAAAACCTTCGGACAGCTGAGCCCCATGTTATTAAAAAAAAAGCAAATGAACACCTCACAGGGGTCATTTTTCTTCTTGTAGATTTACCGTGTGTTACTAGGTAAGGTTCCAGCTCCAAGTTAATACTGCAAAATAAAGAGATAAGGAGTTGTTCACATCCCTCAGTGCTGGGGGTTCCATAACAAGTGCCTAGTGCACAGGGCCAGGCTGGTGTGGGGGCCACATAGAGACCCCTGCCTTTGCTTTGTCATCAAGGAATTGCTAACAAGCAAAATTCGTGAAATAATAAAGAGTTTTGGAGCAGGGATGTGCAGACAGAAGCGGAAGAAAATGAACATGAAGGACAGATGAATGAGAGAAGAATGGGCACGAGTAGCGATCGATGAGGGGAATGTGTAGAGGAGCGGGGGCATAGGGACAGTGTGTGGGAGGAGACGGAGCAAGAGCACAGGTGGGCGCCACTGTGGAAATGCGTGTAGAGGAGCAGGGGCGTAGGGACATAGGGACAAGTGTGAGAGAAGTGGAGTATGCACACGTGAGGCAAGTGAACCAAAGAGGCATGGGTGTGGGAGTGGGAATCCGAGTGTGTGTGTGTGTGTGTGTGTGTGTGTGTGAGAGAGAGAGAGAGAGAGAGAGAGAGAGAGATTGACAGTGTGAGACATCAGTATGAGGCGAATGCACGTCAGAGTACACGAGTGTGCACAGATGCAGGAGAGATCATACGGCAGCTCTGATGTTAGGATGGTTTCCTCAGGGCTGAGGGGTGAGGACAGCAGAGTTGGCTGGTCCTGCCAGACAGCAGAGCAAAGAGATAATTGGGAACCAGTCTGGTAGGAGTGGGGCCTTGACAAGGGAGGCGAGAGAGCCCTGAAGCTCTTAAAAGGGAAAGAACCCTCCGTTCCACACTGGACCCTCTGCATCCCACCCTCATTGCATGTCTTGGGATTCATCTTCCCTGGTACCCGAGTCTGTTTTCCCAGTGCTGCTCACCCGACACATGTACACATACTTGGAGTGTCATAATCGGGGACAAAGGTGATCCTAATGTCAACAGCAAGGAACTGCATCTGACGCTTTGGTCCAAGAGGATAACAGTGGGTCTTGTATTTGTATCTTCTGTCTCAAACACTGGGTAGTTTCAAACTCTGGGGCACCAACCACTTCTTGACAGTTGTTAACTGGGGATGGTGAGGAGAGGGCACCTCCATTATGGAGGGGCTGAGGATAGAGAAGTTAGATTTCTAATAATGGGAATTGCATGGAATCCCCACTTCTACCTAAGTAGCAAGTCTATCTTTCTTTAGAACCACTAACAAAATTATCAATGCTGGATGTTCTTAAGAATGACTCCAATGTTAGTTCTGGGACAACAGTTCCCCCTCCATTCCCCTCTCTCTCCTTCTCATTCCGTTATTTCTAAAAACCTTGTTTTCCTTTCATTTTAATTTCATCTATGTTTGCAATGAGCTATAATCATATCAAGATTAATTTAATTCCTCTAAGCCCCCCCCCAAAACCACCCAAGATGTCCTTCTTCCCAGTTCCAGTCTTAGTGTGGGGCCATGCACTTGAGGATGGGAAGCCTACCATCTTCCCAGAAGGAATTATTTTTCATTTACCAGAGGCTGTCAATCACCAGTACCTCCTCAGAAATGGGTGCAGCCTGGAGAGCACCCCTCCCACCTACACTGAAGCCTTACCTGACTGGATAGTATGCAGGCCTTGCACAGGTAAAGGATACTGTGTGTTCGTCAGTGTGTTAGCCCTGCCACATCTAGCAAGCAGCATTTCCCAGACCTCCCATCCTCCAGCAAGCAGCATTTCACAGACTCTGTCACCCTATCTTCCAGCTCTTAGATTCTCCATCTCTTCTCTTCTGAGATGTTCTCTGAGCCTTCTAGTGAAGGAACTGATTCCCTCTCAGCTGCCAGGGATTACCTGTCCTTCCAGCCTAAAGGTGGTAGGAGTATGGGATAAAGCAAATTAGGAGACAGGATGCAGACAATGCTGCTCTGAAAGCCAAGAAACAAACTCAAGAGTTTCAAACATGCTCCTTTTATTCCTTACTCATTTTTAAAATTGGTCTGCATACATTGTTGGGCTCATATATTTCTATAATGACTCTATAAAAAATTAATGATCATTTGTTCCCTGGAAAAACATTTAGAATTTGCATTTAGTAGTGTGGGATGTAGATAAAGTGCTCTTCATGTCTAGAGGTCTGTGAGACCCTGGGAAGCACAATGGAGGGAGGTGGAAGCAGGTTACCATCCGCATAAGTAGCAGGTTTAATGAGACCTGTGGGGTGGAGAGGGCTGTGGGTTTCAGGGAATATAAATGAAAGGGGAAAGTTGATCTCATGGATGCTGTGCAACTCTGACCTCAGAAACCATGCATTTGGCTATGGGAAATCGACTCTATTTTTGTTCACAGCAGATAAATTTATACTGTGTAGAATTATTCAAAGGAACCCGAGTGATTGAATGTAAAGCCTATATTTAAGTCTCAGTTATTAAAACAGTGTGGTATCTCTGCAGGAATAGACCTAAGTATATGTGGTATTTAATGTAGATGAAGTGTAATCAGAAGAGGCAAAATATAGTTCTCCAAAAATCGTGTTGGAATTGTAGTCTGCCTTCTAGGAAACAAACACACAAAGACACTCCCCTCGGCACAGTAGGATGAATGATTGACATTTAGGTCAACTATGCTGACCTAATGCATGCAATTACAATACTTAGGAGTCTGAGACAAGTGGAATGCAAGCTTGAGACCAACCTGGAATACATACCAGTATCCTGTCTCAAGTAAATACAAGTTAAATTAAATAAAAGCTATCAAATTTTAGAAGAAAATCCAGAGGCCATATAAAGTTGATAAACACCCCCAATAAAGAGTTCTCCTACCCAACAAGAACAAGAGAAAGAGGGAAATGTATGTCAGAAGATGCTTAAGCAAGATGTGAGAGGCATGTGTTATTTATATCATAGAGTAGGAGGGTTCTTCTGTATTTCTGTGCTTTGATTGGTTAAATAAAAAGGATGCCTGGCCTATAAGATAGGACACAGCCCTTAGGTGGGTGGAGTAGACAGAACGGAAGGTGGTGAGAGAGAAAGGAAGCGGGAGAGCTGCCATGATCTTCCGCCCAAGATGGATGTACCTTAGAATTGTCCGGTAAGTCACCACTCATGGTGACATACACTTTTATAATGGGTTAGATGTGAGGGCTAGCCAAGAAGAGGCCGGTGATGATGGGCCAGGCAGAGTTTAAATGAATCCAGTTTGTGTGTGATTTATGTATTCCGGGTATAGCCATGTGGATGTGCGGCCATGTGGCCGGGATCCGGGCGGGACACAGCCCGCTGCTCCTGCCATTTACAGCACTCCCCAACACAAATCACTGTAAGAAACCATAATAAAAAGAAGGAATAGGAATGGAATAGAATGAAATACAAATTCCCTCAAATATATAAAAAGATGCTTCATATCAGTCGTAATTAGAAAACTGCAAAATAAAATCTCATTGAGGCTTTCTGATCTATGGGATTGTCAGAACCCTGCAAGTGGAAGGAAGTGTCCATTGGAGAGTAAGTGTTCCCAGGCATTGTTGCCAGTGAAGGATGCTGTGGGACACTCCCATGTAGTAACCCTGATTACAGAGAAACAAGTTTTATCTTATACAAAAATATCATTTTGGAAACCTTCTCTTGCAGATATGGTTGTCCCAATGCAAAAGAATGCTATGCACAACTTCATTCACAGCCACGCTGGTTTGTATACAAAAACCTTAGAATTCGAACATAACTCTTTGTCCACATAGTGGGCCTCATGCGTGTGTAAACAGATGCAAGGGTTTTCTACATCTGGATAACTGAAAAGATGTGTTAAAATTGTTCATGGCAGAACCACATAGGGGGACTATGCCTTGACTATACAAGAAAACATCCTGTATAAGGATGTGTACTTCTGAGCTTGGAGCAATGACTGGATGGTTAAGAGTCCACCTAGCTCTTGCCGTGGACCTAGGTCTAGCATCCATATGGCTGCTCACAGCCATTTGTGAGTACAGTTCTAGCCCTAGAGGGTCTGATTCCTTTGCTGACCTCCATAAGCACCAGGCACCCACATGGTGCACCTACATACATGCAGGCCAAGCACTTTAATATGTAAAATAAATAAATATAAAAGAAAGAATATGAATTCCGTCTGTGTAGCATTCTAAAACAAAAACAACAACAAAAAAGACACCCCTTCAAAACCCAAACTTCATAGCAATGTATCCTAGTGGGAATGAGGGATGGCAAGGAGCCAGAACCTGGAAACAACCTAGGTGCCCCTCAATGGAAGAATGGATCCAGAAAGTGTGGAATATATACACATTAGAATACTACTCAGCGGAAAAAAATGACATATTGAATTTTGCATGCAAATGGATGGAAATAGAAAGCTCCATCCTTAGCGAGATATCCCAAACCCCAAAAGATGAGTATGGTATGTACTCACTTATTAGTGGACCTTAGCCATTAACAAAGGACATTAAGTGTATCGCTTACAATCCTGCAGATGCCAAATAGCAAGGTGAACCCAAAGAAAAACTTATATAGATTTTCCTGGAAGTCAGAAGCAAACAAGATC
>JAQHUG010000249.1:1075003-1096353 GCA_028555095.1 Dicrostonyx torquatus | reverse complement strand
GCACTCCTGCCAGTCCACCAGAATGTGAGCTGCCTGGCTGAGAAAAATTACTGGCCATGGCTAACATAGATAAGAACAATGGGTTAATATAAGTTATAAGAGCTAGTAAGAAGACTGAGCTAATGGGCCAATCAGTTTATAATCTTATGGAGACCTCTGTGTGATTTTCTTTGGGGCTTGCCCGGCTGTGGGGTACCAGGCGGGACAGAAACCCCAACGACCAGGCCCTCATGTTACAAAAAACAATGACTGGCATCCTGCTACTGTTTTAGAATAGGTAAACATTTTGAAACTGTAATATAGATGAAATCACAGATGAGATATAGATGGAATATAGATGAAGTCTGCAAGTAAGAGGCTATATGCCAGCTGAAGCCAGTCTCCTGCCCAGTGGTCAGTTTCTAGGTTGGGAGAAAGTAGGTTGGGTTCTAACTTCAGGTGAAGCTAACATGCAGAGGTGGAACAGGCCAGGTGTGGAGTTGGAGAAGAGGGGAGCTTCCACTTGTCTCTGTCTTTGGTTTACTCGGGTTGGGTTTCTACATGTAACTCCACCTCTCTCTGCCTCTCAAGTGCTGGGATTAAAGACCACCACTGCCCAGTTTGCCTCTTTTCTTCTTTTGTGCCATCTGCATCCTGATTCTGCTGCATACTGCCATCTACATCCTGATTCTGCTATATGCTGCCTACATGCTAATTCTGCTGCATGCTGCCGTGTACATCCTGATTCTGCTGCATGCTTCCATCTGCATCCTGATTCTGCTGCATGCTGCTGTCTACATCCTGATTCTGCTGCATGCTGCCATCTACATCCTGATTCTGCTGCATGCTGCCATCTACATCCNCTGCCATCTACATCCTGATTCTGCTGCATGCTGCCATCTACATCCTGATTCTGCTGCATGCTGCTGTCTACATCCTGATTCTGCTGCATGCTGCCGTCTACATCCTGATTCTGCTGCATGCTGCTGTCTACATCCTGATTCTGCTGCATGCTGCCATCTGCATCCTGATTCTACTATATACTGCCTGTATCCTGAAGCCATCCCTTGGTGACTCGGCACCTTCAATTCGGGACCAACATGAACCTTATCTTTATGAAATTTATCACGAATCATAATGCCACTCATTCTAATATAAAATCTCTCAGACTACAGAGTTTTATCCTTCTGAGAGTGCTCTGCTATGATAACTTCTGCTTGGAGGATTTTATGTCAGTCTTCCTATAATCATGTGAATTAACCAGGCACTTCCATTTTCTTCCATTCCTATGGTTACACACTAAATACATTTGTGGTAGAATTTTATCACAATGAAAGTATGGATAAAATCACATTTTCAATAAACGGAATTTCAGCTTAGCTGAAAGGGATGTGTGTGTAGTAAATGAGAGGATCAGAAAGATTTTCTTGGGGCACATCTTCTTGTCTACCCCTTCTCTAAATCCACAAATCAGGTGGGACTGGTATTAGAAGTTGGTTTGGAGGTGTTTATATCAACAACCTATCAAGTAGTAGAGGTAATTGAGTTGGGAGAAGAAAAAAAAATTGGAAAGAAATTACTACCTCTACCTCCAATAAGACAGAACTGTGAACAAGTTCTGACACAGATGCATTTTTTCTCCTTAAGCAGGCCAGGCAGGAGCACTAGCTCTGCAGGTCTTCATGAACCATGTGTACATGGCAATGGGTTAATACTATCAGGCACCTAAAGTTTTTATAGCTTGGGTCCACACATCTCGAGGCACTTAAAGGCTGTGCTTCTAGTAGCCGATTTCACTTGTGGCCCAGCATCCCTTGGAGGTCCTTGAGATGCACTCAGAGAAAAAAAAATGATCAAAATTATCAAAGCAACCATATTAATATTTTGACTTTTTTTCTGCATTACCATTGGCATGGATGGCAATATGACTAGAGACTGGCACAAAGTACATTAGAAATGACTGCACCCACGGTCCCATGCCCCACGAGTTAAACGGGTCAGTTTCACCAGAAGAAGCTTTGATGAAACAAGGGGAAGTTAGTGGAGTTCCTTAATCCTTGTCCTAGAATCCTGGCCTTTAACAGTCTGTGTGCTGATGCAGTACTCCTCCATCAGACTAAAGCTTGTGTTGTCATGATTGCCCTCTGAGTGTGAGCTGCGTGAACTAGCTACTCTCTGTGGAACACCCTTTACCTAAAAGGATCGCTGAAAGGCAAACTATGATAATTCAGCCTTTTTTTTTCTTTTTGGCTTGACTTTTCTTCAAAATGAAGGAAGTGACTCTGGCCTTTTGAGGAAAACAATAGTGTTTGAAAAATGGCTAACTCATCCATAAGCCTATGAGTCAGAGAAGCCAGGGTAGGAAGCAGAGCGAGCTACAGTGACTAATACGTTATTTTAGGATAAATGACTATGTGCATTAACTGCCCACAGAGAGCTCTTTGGAACATTCAGGCATACCCAGTAGTGTGGCACCGGGGACTCGAGCATCTGCTGCTCCCCCTTTGCCTGTGTTCAATTGAGCCCTTGATTTGAACTGTAACCCTCAGTTGGTAGAAGCTTAAGGCTCTTATCCATGTCAAGTCTGTCTATCTCTCTGGCAGGGCTGGAGGCAGAGATGTATGTTGACTTCCTTGCTCTATCAGCATGGACGTTATAATTTTTTCTTTTTTATTGATTTTATTGATCTATACGTTTTTCTCTGCTCCCCTCCCTTTTTATCCCTTCCCCTTCAACCCTCTCCCATGGTCCCCATGTTCCCAATTTACTCAGGAGATCTTGTCATGTTCTACTTCTTATGTAGATTAGATTCATGTCTTAGGTTCCTCATTGTTGTCTGTGTTCTCTGGGATTGTGAACTGTAGGCTGATTTTCTTTGCTTTTTGTCTAAAATTCACTTATGAGTGAGTATGTATGATATTTGTCTTTCTGGGTCTGGGTTACCTCACTCAATATGATGTTTTCTAGATCCATCCATTTGCCAGCATGAAGGTTATTGAAGAGGCTCTTGGGGCAGACTGAGCTGAGCACTCTGCTTCAGGTATCTAAAGGGATAAGTACTAATTTTACTGCCCTCATCACAAACCTGCAGAAGTGCTTCAAAAAGTTGTTCCTTATAGAAGTACAACTAGTGCTAGAGTGACCCTCAGAGAGCCATGTGCTGAAGGCATGGTCCCCATCCTGTGGCGGTATTGGGAAGTGGTAGAACCTTCAGGAGATGGTACCTGATAGAAGTTGGTTACTGTGGTAACCAATGCCTTTGGACGGGATGTTGCTTCTTCCTGAACTCATCACTTGTTCCCCATCCTCAGTGAGGGGTTACACTACATTACCAGATGCGCAAACACGAGTGACCACAGGCCTCTGATGCCATGAGCCCAAATAAAATGTTCTATCTTTGAGCCTGATTGTCTCCAGTGTGTCATCTCAGTGGTGGACACCTGACATATCTGCTCTACAGAAGCCCTCACCTGCTGTGGGACAATGGTCTTATACTCTGTAAAGATTGTCACTTATACTGGTTTAATAGAATGCTGTTTGGCCACGCAGGAAGTATAGGTGGGGCGACCAGCACAGGAGAATTCTGGGAACAGAAAAGGTTCAGTCTGTAGTCGTCACTCAGACACAGAGGAAGCAAGATGAGAATGCTCCACTGATAAAAGGTACCAAGCCACGTGGCTAGCACAGACAGGAATTACAGGTTAATGTAAAAATAAGAAAGCCTGAGCTAATAGGCCAACCAGTCTATAATTAATGTAAGCCTCTGTGTATTTCTTTGGAGCTGATCAGCTGTGGGAACAGGCAGTACAGAAACTTCTGTTAACACTCACCAGCCTCTTATCTACCTTTTATGAATTCAGGGCAACCTGGTTTTTTTGCCACTGTCAGATTTCCAAAGTTTCCATCTTGGCACATCCCCAGGGCCTGTGGTGTTCTCTGCCATTGACAATTACTCTTAGGACAATTGCCATTTTGTAACTTTTCTATTGTGCTGACTCTTTCAACATGGCCTCTTGATAAGAGTTTATTGCTATTCAAAGACAGATTTTTATTTTTAACTAAAAATGAAGTCAGACAGAATCAAGAAGACCATGGTAAAATATAAGTACATTATTGTTAGACCAAGCACTTTTTCAGCTTCCCTAAATAAATCATTATTTTTAAATGGAATTTTAAAAGTTTTTAAAGATAATTGAACTGAAATTTAAAGACGAAATAGGCCTTGAATGGTGGATGGATTTGGGGCACAGACTTGAAGGAAGTAAAGTTGTTGGCCACACAGCCACTAGATAGAATGTCCAGGCACACCAAGGGTGAAGACAAGACCCTGAGATACCAGGGCCCCTACAGAGTCCACAGCACAGCAGAGGCGCCGCAATTCTACTAAGGCGCCTATGTGCAGTGGTAGAAGATTAGTCAGAAATGGTGGAGTACCATGTATGTCCTAGATAAGAATTCTTTGTCATATAAAACATTTTCCCTATTCTGAAGTCATTTTTCACTTTGCCAGCAGAAATCTATAAATCATAAAAGGTTTACCTGAAGTCCGACCTATCAATGCTGTTCTCTTACTGTGTGAGCTTTTGACTTCATATCCAAGAAACCATTACTAACTAAAGCCAGGGTTACCTGTTCCTATGCTTTTTTTCTAAGAGAATTACATTGACTTCTTTATAAAAAAATAAAATTATACATGTTAATGGATTCCATGTGATTTAAATAGGTGTATATACATTGTGCAATATTTTAACATCTATCTCATTGCCCATTTATCATGAGGAGGGGAAACACTCAGAGTTCTTTTTCTCTATATACTTTATAGTCTCAATCTTACTAACTGACTCTTCACTTTTCTATGGTACTCACCATGTTTAATGTCTTGTTTTGAAGTGCATGCTCATACCCAGACAAAATGGTTATTGCTTACGGTCTGTCTTTCTCACTCTAATGCATGTTTTATCTGGCAGAGGTGTATTTATTTTGATTCACTGCTGTGTCCCAAGCACTCCTAGGATACTTCTGTGCTAGCTTTCAGTAAACACTTGCAGAGTGGGTAACAAGCTGTGTGTTAGGGAGTATTGGTTGTCATGCAAACACAGATCCTTAGAACGCACAGACCTGAACTGTCCAGCCATGCACAGGAGTATTACTAGCACACAATCAATAACTGACGATAAATGAGCCTTGCCTTCCAAGGAATTTCTCAAGACAGTAAAAAAGACATAACTCACATATGTGCTGCTCATTCTAATAGTTATTAGTAGATTTTGGGTTTCACTGACTCGTGTTTGAGTGTCAGCCACTTGGTGAAACTTGCTTTAATGGCAACCATAGGCAACAGCCATTGATTCCTTCACATGCAAATGTGGCTGATTAATGTAAGTATGGAACATAATTCTTCGGTTGACTAGAATATAGAAAAATTTATGTTAGAGATTATGAGTAAGGAGTAGGAAATATGGGAGATATTATCCCTAAGTGTAATGTTACAGGGAGCACTAGTTCTAGTAATAGAAAAAAATGCCTGGCAAATCTAACTTCTAATACTTTTTTTTTGGCTTGGCAAGTCTTTTTATTTGCTAGTCATTTTTTTCTTTTTATATTCCAAAGGCCTTAGAACAATAACTGCATCTGCCTTTAGGGTCTCTTTCTTTTTATAGATACATATGAATCTTCTTACTAAGTTATGAAGGCTCAATATAAGAATTGAAATACATCTGACCATCAACATAACATAGTACAATCTAGGTCTTATATATAAAAGATGTCTAATAAAACCCTGACTTTAAGAACTCTATGGAGAGGCAGAAATTTAAACTGATGAGGCAGAAAAGCACATTGAATTCTAATGTAGAAGTACACACATTATGTGAGCATACAAAAGAGTGGCTAAGGCAGTTACAGTTTGCCCACACAGCTTTGACGTTAGTAGCTGTAGATTTGAGTATGGAGGAGCAATCAAGTGGTTATCTAGGGTAACGCAAGGAGGAGTCACAGGGTAAAGCAACAAGGACTAAGAGATGCTGTGAGCAGTGTCCTATGTGGCCTGTTGCAGGAAAGGCTGGAAGAGGTGGTTGTAGAGATGGGGCCAATGGACAAGTCTAGGAAGTTGGACTGTGATCAGGTACAAGGGGATCTCCTGGCAAGCTATGAAGCCTAAATTTCATTTGGAACACTGAGGAAATCCGCCTGGTTCCTGATTCCTTATTTGTATAAGAAGATCCTCAAAAGAAATGATTCTCCAACAGAGCTGCTGGGACCAGAAGCATCAGCATTATGTTTGCTTTTATAGAGAAATGCAGATTCCCAGACCCCACCCAGCTCCACAGAAGCACAAACTCGCTGAGATGCTCAATCTCTCTCTGTGTGTGTGTCCCTGTATGCATGTGTGTTCACTGAGGCCAGAGGAGGACATTGACTACCCTGCTCTGAACAGCAAGTGCCTCTCACAGTATCGGGGCTACAGACACACGCATGACCTTGCAGGGCTTTTTACATGGGTGCTGAAATCCAGACACAGGTCCTCATGTTTGAAGATCAGCCACTGTTATGCACTGAGCCATCTCCTCTGCACCCCAAACAATCATTTTCATCTTTAAAACTCTTCTATGGGTACTACAGTATGGCTGTTTGGGTCCCACTGATGTATAATGCCCCCAAGATCACCTTTAGATCTAAACACAGTAAAAGCAAAGTTCATGAAGGATTTCAGGCATCTGGAAGAAATCTAAGATGCTGATACTCGACCTATGGGCGTGCAACAATGCTCATCATAGGGATGCTAGAAGATGGAAGGGTGGAGGGCTTTGCAGCACTGTAGACCGAGGGACCAGTGGGAATGCAAAGGGTGGGCAATGTGCAATGGAACCATCATCTGAGAGGAAATCCATAGCAGGGACAGGAAAGGGAGTGGTGTTGGGAGGCCCTGATGAATAGGCTTGGGTAAGAAGGGAAGGGCAGTCTCAGGTACTGAACGTCATTAGCTTTCTGCCAGGAGTTGTGATGCACTCTACATAATTATTATTCTTGGTGTTACAATGATCGTTTTGAACAGCTAACTTTCTGAGGGAGTTGCTTAAAAACTAAGAAAAAAACATTAGACACTGAATAAGGAGTCAAGAGCAGATCTTTGTGGCAAGGTATTCTGTGAAGACTGGCTCATCCCAGCTGAGGATGGGCTCGTGTGTTCATGTAAATATATCTCACAACTGAAGTGGAATATTGTGTAGACTCTCAGAATTGACTTCTCTCTTGGAACGACTTAAAATCCACTTTAATGCTGTCCTATACTACTCCTTTTCCAGCGATATCTTCATCAAAGCCGCATTCATTTAATGGAAAAGGGAATTTATAATTTCTTCCCAAGTTTAATGAGTCTACAGATTAGGGCATTAGGAATTATTCCTCTCAACTAATGACATTTCAGCTAAGCTGGCATTAGCTTAACTTCTTGCTTTTTTTCACATTCTTAATACTTTCCAGAACATGTCTTTAAGTTTCCAAAATCCAGTCTATTGTTGAGGCAGAATAAATTATCTTTGTGACTATACACTCTAGAATTCCACAGCAGCGAGGAACATTTTGCCAACTCTTTAGACTAATTTTTGGGCTTTACAATAGCTGTCTTGCACCTAGCTGACCAATGTTTTATTTCTTTTTCTTTTCTTACAGGTGGCCCTAAAGAAACACTAAGAAAGATAACTTTCATTTTGCCCTGGTAGTTTGACCTGCTGAGAAGCTATCCCTTCTACTCCTGTCCAGGGTAAATAGCTTCTGACATAAAGGGAGCTTTTTGCTAATTTACATCACTTGTTCTTATCAACTATTAGATCAGATTTCTCAGAGGAAGCAGACAGGGCTTCAGCACTGCCCTTGCTGTCTTAATAGTTCCTTGACATTGATTTATCTGCCTTCTAAAGTGCACCTCAGAATACATTATCCAATAACTGGCATCGGAGCACACTAAAACACAATTAAGGTAAATCCCTTCCTAGCATCTTCTAGATCCAAATACCAGATACAATAAAATGATGGAATTGAAAGAAATCCACGCCTAGAAATACTAGTGGATTTTATTTAACATTTGAGATGCTTATGAATCTGTAAGTCTTAGCAAGGGCAATTAACAGATTTTATTTAACATTTGAGATGCTTATGAATCTGTAAGTCTTAGCAAGGGCAATTAACAGACTTCTCATAAAAGCCTTTTGCAACCATTTGAAGTAAGAGCAACACAGTTAAATTTGAGTGTAAATTGTATAAACACTTTTGTAATATGAGGCAAAAGGTTCATTTCCTTAAGTAAAAAGATGTTTTTTACAAGCTTGTAGTAAAACAAGATTTTAACCACCACCCAAAATGGCTGAAGACTCTTATCAAGCAATATGCAGAGAAGAGAAAAAAAACTCAATAAGCATATGGAAATTTGAGCCATCTCACTGGTAATCACAGTGTCAAATCACCAAAGCCAAGATACTGTGTGTAGGATGTATCATCAAATATCAAGGACTTATGTTTATTGTCCAGGAATGTTTTGACTTAGAATGTAGAGTGTTGGACCCTGATGATGATCTCCCCCTCCTCTTCTCTCCTCCCTCCCTAATTTCTTCTTTTTTCTCTTCCTTCCCTTTGTTGAAGATGACCCCAGGATTTTGTGCATAGACACAGAATGGTTTTGAGAGGAATTTGAATTTACATGGTATTGCATATTATTATTATTTCAATTTTGCATTATTATTATCATCATCATTATTATGTATACTGCATATCTTAGAGATTCCACTGGTCTCCCATTTCCAAGAACCTTCAAAGAGCTTTCCTGGTAGTGTGGGAACTGTTTAAACTATCAACTAGTCTCAGTCTCTTAAAACACAGGGTAATTAACAAATCCTAATTAATTCTTAAGAATTAATAATTCTTAAGATACAGGAGTAAGGAAGGTGAATTGCAAACATTTTATATCACATTTTAACTATTGTAGACAAAAATCCCTGTGATAGTCTGTGTTCTCCATGTCTTTGGTAGTGCTGGTTGAGTGTGGCAGAAACTCTTCCAGAATGTTTAGGCTCACAGCTGTGCACCTGGATCCGATGCTACCATACCCTGATTCTCCCAGGGCATGGATGAATAGTAGCACCTACATAAAGCAGCCTGAATTCTGTGGCTTCCAGGTTCAGAAGGAAACATTCACAGGATTTGTGCTTCTCTGGCTACCAGATGGGTTAGGAAGGCAGGGATTGAACCCATGTCTTTGCACATTCTCAGCATGTACTCTTCCACTGAGCAACCCCCAGACAGCTGTTATTTCCTAATATTGCCCACACTGTGGATAGGATAAGTGAAGCTACGAATTCATCAGCAAGAATAATTTGTAAAGCGAGAGTAAATCGGCTCCATCAGAGAATCTCTTGCTGCCAGCAGGTAGCTGATTGCAGTGATTCTGTAGCACTCATGTGATGCCGCAGATTCGATATTCTAAGGGATGCCACAGATTCGATATTCTATGGGATGCCGCAGATTCGATATTCTAAGGGATGCGGCAGATCGATATTCTAAGGGATGCGGCAGATTCAATATTCTCTGGGAGGCGATCACTCTGAATTTCCTTAAAGAATGTATCACTGCTGCATTTCTCTGTCTCCAAAGTTCTAAGAAATAATCATCAAATTCTACGCGGAGACACAAGAATGTTAGATGGTTTATGGAAACGACCCTCTCAAGACAGAACCCCAGGATTCTCGAGTTTGACTGAGTTAGGAACAACTGGACAGAAGTGGGGAATGAAATGTGCTCCACAAATCGAAGCTGGTTTTGAAGACCTTTAGCGTCAATTTTTTAACATACAGTACCTCTGGGTCTAATACAAGATCAGATTTTTCTTGCTCTTCTATTAATTAATTAGATATTTTCAGGTTCTAAAAATTTACCTGAACTGTATATTTTGTGAGTTTAACTTATTACATTAATGTTTTCATATATAAAACCAGATCCTTCTAATATAAAAAAGAACTTGCATTTTGATGGTTTTCTTTTGTGCTGACTAAATGGGGGTTAGCAATGTTTAGTGGTTTCTTAGAAACAAATGCCTCCATTCTCATCAAATGAATTCATGTATGTATGCACACACTTTCTCCCATGGTAAAGACACATGGGAAAGTGTGAGCTCTTTAGTTGGCCTCCATGGAAACTCAAACCTCATTCAGAAAAGATGCTGTATTTATCATCCCAACCATCCTTTTTATGTTTTTGTCCTGAAGTGCTTCAGATGTAACACCTCGGGCAACATAACCTTCATCCCCTCCCTCTTGCAAATGATAGAGACACTGAGGGCTTCTTGTTTATAAAGGGCACGGTCAGACAGTCAAGGCATCTCATGGAGAAATGCTTCTGAAAAGAAAGTGGTCCAGAGACAGTGTGACTGACAGACGGGCAGGGGAAGATAGGGTGATTCTCAAGGCATCCTTCCCCTTCTGGCTGGATCTGACTGAGCCTGGAAGACAGCATAGCTCAGAATTGCTCCACTGTGTAGAGTCCCCTCTTTATTTGTACTCTGCCCTTAGAAACAGAAAACTCTACCTAATGCTCGCAAAGGCTATTATTTTTCTACCTGGGGTTTGATCTCAAGGGTTATGCAGGGAAAGTCCTTTAGGATTGCCAAGTCTGCTTGGTCTTGAGGCCGGGTCCCCCAGGACACAAACAGAAAGAGGCATCTTTCTGTGGGTGTATTACAATGATACATTCAGAACAGAATTCTTGGACAGCAACTCCACAATTCATTTCATAATCGCAAGAGGCGTAAATCTATTTTTTGACGCTTTGAAAACTATTATTCTGTAACTAAACAATTCACAGAGGCCAGCCTTCTGTCCAGACTGAACTTTCACTGCTTTGCAAAGGACCCTAACGCTTTCTAAGGGCCATGCTGTCTGAGTGTTACATCTGCTACTGTCTTTCTGCTTCCTTTGCTTTGGTTTCTTCCATGTCCCTAAGTATGTAGTCTGGTGAGATATGTTTACTGACAAAGTCATCTTCCTTCCTCAACCCCCATCTCCACCCTGAACTTCCAGCTGGCACCCAACTACAGCACCACACTAAGCCTCTGGAAACCCCACCTCAGTTTCTGTGTTTATTCTTTCAGCTTCCTGGCCCGGTTTCTGTCCTCCCCCGTGAGTGCCCTTCTTCTGGGTTGAAGCTGTTATTTCTTCACTTGGATTATTCTCTCAATTGGTGCTTTCCAATCCTTAGTTTTGTCTGAGTTTTCTCTTTCCTGGAATTTGAGGTACTGGGAGATCTCTAAAATCACAACATTTTCAGGAAAATGGAAGGACTTAGAATATACAGTAAGTGATGTCACACAACCTCAGAAAGAAAGAAAAATGTGCATGTTTCCCCTAATATGAGCATCCTATCCTATAATATATACATTCATATATGTAAACAAATGTATGTGTGGGTAGAGTATCACATTTAGAAAGGGGACCACAGGGTAACATTGAAGAGTAAAGAACGACTGTGCAGGCAGCAACATGAGCTACAAAGCTTACTGTTCTTTTAGTCTTAACGATACCATGAGTTCTCTCTTCTTGGTGTGAAGAAGTGCATAAAATATAATTGATAGCAAAAATGCAAAACACTATCTGCAGCTCCATAGCTGCAGAACGGCCATTCTAACTGGACAGAGGCTCACTGAGGTGTATTGAGTTTGGGCAGGGCAAGCGCTTGTTTGAGTGGATTCCTTAATTTAGCTGGGTGATGTTTGTATTTATGTGTTCACCACAATAAAGTGAATATTAATTAAAAATCTGGACTAAAGAGGCGGCTCAGAGGTTAAGATGATTGGCTGCTCTTCCCTAGGACTCAGTTTTGATCTCTAGTGCTCACATGGCAGCTCCCAACCATCTGATGTAGCTCAGTTCCAGGCGAGCTGACGCTTTCTTTCGGCCTCCGCAGGCAATAAGCCTGTGCATGGTGCACAGACAGAGATGCAGACAAAAGAGCCATGCATAGAAAATAGATATCGTTTTAAAAATTCCTTTAAAATAAAAAATAGCCAAATCTATATACTTAGCCCAAATCCCTTCTTTCATCTCTGACCTAATGTAAATCATTAGACCGTCTCACAGGGTCTCAAGTTTACATGTTTAATGGTTTTGGTTCATTTTTGTTACCATTTATTATAGCAATGATACTTTATAAAGAAGAGAGGCTTATTGGATTTAATTTTGGAGGCATAAATCCCATCATCAGATGGGTCCAACAAGCTAGGGGACCGATTGGCTGCATCCAGGCAGGGATGGGGATAAGAATGATAGTCTCTAGGGACAGGAAGTCAGAGGGGAAAGGAACGCCAGTCCTATGTCTTTAAAGCAAAACCCTCCATGGGAACCCAGTGAGGTTCCACAGGAACTACGCCCACGTTGGGCGCCAAACTGTTGTAATTAGGTGGAGAGGTGCGTGTTGTGTTCCCCAGCCGCCTGGCTCCCAAGCCCCCAGCCGCTGGCCCTCTCAGCTACTGGTTGCTTGCACCCGAAATAACCACGTGAGGATGGTATTCATTTAAACTCTGCCTGGCTTATTATCACTAGCCTTTTCCCGGCTAGCCCTCACCTCATAAACTAACCCATTATAAAAGTCTGTAAGTCACCACGTGGTGATGTACCGGAAAGGTCTAACCTGCATCCATCTGCAACAGTGGGTGGCGTCTGGCTCACTTCCTTTCTTCTCCTCCCAGAACTTCCGTTCTGTCTACTCCGCCCACCTAAGGGCTGACCCATCTTATAAGCCAGGCAGCTCTTTATTCAACCAATAAGAGTAATACAAAATACAGGAGAACACTCCCACATCAACGCAAGGACAGCATACCAGTGATTTATTTGCTCCCACCTCTTCAAGGATCTACCATGACTTTTACACCACCATACACATGAACCTTTGGAGAACAGAGTCAAACTGTGCTCGGAGCACAGAACCAATGTCACGTGACCCTTCCTTGTCACACCTGTCCACCTCTCTCAGTACCATCACATTCAATGGCTTCACCCTGCACTTTAATGTCACATCTGAGCCTTGCCCTTCCACGCTTTCAATGAATCAAATTACCTTATCTTGCTTCTTATTTGGTTACTGAATCACTTCCATTTCTCCGAGGTTAGAGCATTACCCCTCCTTATTTATATGATTGAAATTGGCTTTAATTGGTTTACTTAGCATTGCAACTTCTATTACAGTTTTAATGTGAAATACACACACCCTACCCCCACCCTGCTCATGAGCGCTTGATCCCCAGATGCTGTCATTGTTCTGGGAGGTTGTAAGACCTTGGGAATATGGGATCGGTATCTAGAAAACACTGCTTGGCACGGGCCTTCGAAGGTTACAGCCCAGCATGGAACAGTTTCCACCCCATCCTCTGCTTTCTGATCTGACGAGATGTTATAAGCAGTCATTGGCTGCTTCCAAATCTACAGATGGGGCAACTCCCTGGTCACACTATCCATGCCACAATGGAGGACTCATTTGGAAGCAGTGGGTTGACATAGATCTTTGTTTCTGTCAGACAGTTTGGTCATATTGATGGAGAAAGCACCTTCTTCCTCACAAGCTCTACATGATCACAGTGGGAAGAGAAGTCTGCCGTCTCGCTTCAGTAATGTGTTTTCAGATTGCCATGAATGCGCTGAAGTCCTTCCTGGTGCTCGTGAGCTTCTGGGTTTGAAATGAAGTCCAATGCTGTCCTCTTCTGAGCTACACCTGGCCTCTGTGTCTTTGACTATAGTCTCCCATTGCCTGAAGTTCCTTCCCTTCTGTCTTCATGCACCTATTCCACACTGTCTGCTAAGAATGAGCTGAGATGGTGGCGTTGCCCAGGAAACCATCCCTGACTCCTTGGAGCTGTATTGTTTTCTTTACCTGGGATTCCAGTTGCTCAGTGTTTTTCTTCCTCTCTAAATGCTGTCTTTAATAATCTGTTTATAGGTCTGCCTTTGCTTTGAAGCATGGTTTTGCCAGCATCAGGGGCTGTCTCTCTTTACTTTTGTGACTAACTTGAAATAAAAGCTTAGAGACTGTTTCTCCACAGATTGAATTCAATTGGAAGATTGGCTAGGTTTATAAAACACAGGAGTTCGAAAGACAGTTTATCGGAAGTATGCCAGAGATAGACCTATTTAACTGGAGCCACCTCAAATGGGCCACACTATCTGCATCAGGCCGCACCAGGGTGTCATTAGCTCTGATTACCTTCCTGAGTTTAATTGACACTTAACAAGATAGAGCTTTCAAAGAGATGTTTTATTCCTCTGGCATTTCCATAATAACAGATCATGTTGCTACAAATCCAGAGTTACAGCTTTGTGCTGGGAGAAGGTGAAGCCCTGTTTGCTCAGTGTGGCTCTTTTTTGAGCATACATTCAACTTTAGGAGACACAAATTCATAAGCTTCTTCATCCAAAATGCAAACATTTCTTTTTCAATTTGTTCTTAACACGCTTTAGTACACACAGTCAAAGATGTTGCAGACACAGCTGCTGCAAGCGTCGTACAGCGAGAAGGCAGATTTCAGGCGAGTCCGTTATGGATGCCAAGACATTGTGACTGGACTCACTCTCTCACAGCTGGGTGATAATTGAAAAGATCACACTATAAGAATAGAGGCCAAAGCACCTCTGAGAGGGCAGGTAATGTCATCTGGGCCTGAGTTTTGGTAACACAGATTGTGTAGGAGGGTCCATCTTTATTTCTGTTGCTTTCATTGGTTAAATAAAGACTCTGCCTGGCTTGTAAGATAGGTCAGCCCTAAGGTGGGTGGAGTAGACAGAACAGAAGTTCTGAGAAGAAAGGAAGTGGGTCAGTCGCTGTAAGGCTCCCGCCCAGATGGATGCAGGTTAGACTTTTCCGGTAAGTCACCACGTGGTGACTTACAGACTTTTATAATGGGTTAGTTTATGATGTGAGGGCTAGCCAAGAAGAGGCTGGTGATGATGGGCCAGGCAGAGTTTAAATGAATATAATTGTCATGTGGTTATTTCGGGCATAAGCAAGCAACCAGCGGCTGAGCGGGCCGGCGGCTGGGAGCTGGGAGCCGGGTGCTGGGAACATACAACCTGCACCTCTCCCTCCATTTACAACAAGATTGGATAAGGAACTTCCTTGTTGATGAATAATGATGAGGCTACAAGGCCCAGTGTTCAGAAATCCAGGCTTATGGAGAAGGCAGGCGATGCAGCTTTCATTTATACAAGTGCATTAAAGCCAAACAATCTGCAGATAAGGGTTGCCTCTTCATCATTTTAATACCACTTGGACATCCATGGAGCACTGGCTACATACAATTACTTTTTAGTTAATTTCTGCTACACACTTGTGAGATAGATATTGCTATGATACTATGTGCGATGGAGAACTGGAACCCAGAGACAGGAGGACTCATCTGAGGTCAAGTGCAGAGACAAGATCAAAGCCCAGATAATAGACCATGCTCTTACCCACACCAAAGCGTGGGCAAACCAGCAACATCAGCACCTAGAAATATTCATGAAGGTCAACTCTCAGACTGTGTTCTAGAACTAAGACACGAGAAAGTCTGGTAGAGAATACAGCGGTGCGGGATATCTTGCCTAGCACGTGAGTATTAGGTTATACACCATGTGTCAGATCAGCGATTCTCAAGCCTGGGTGTCTTACAAACCACGTGGAAGATGCTGACATGGAGCTTCTGGATCAGAAGAATGAGTCTGACCATGCATCTGCATGAGGACTAGACCTTGAAGAGGAAAGTCCTAGAAATAATAGGCCCTGAAGCCAGATTAACTTCAGCATCTTCTGTAAAACCAGTTGTTAGAGCATCTGACCTACATTTGGAGGATACAGGAGTCAGAATACCTAGGATATGAACTGGGGACAGCCTACTGCTGATTGTAATGTACAGAATGGCTGTTCCAATTTCCAAGCATAGCATGGAACTGTATGTTGCCCAAAATGTGATGGTTTTTCAAGTAGTTTATTCTTTAACTGAATATGGCACTTTAGATTCCCCAGAACAAGCAATCAAATATGTTCTGAAATAGGGTATGAAAAATAGTAAGGGTTACATAGAGGATGGGGCAGGATTGAATAACTCTAACAATATAGGCTGTAAGGAGATGGCTGATTTGAGTTGGCCAAGGTTCTGAGCATTGCTCCAAATTTCTGACCACTTAAAAAGCTATCATTAAGACAGAAGGGGAAAAACCTGGGACAATATCTCATTTTGATAAAGTAACTGCCTTCAAGCACAAGGACTTGAGTTCAATCCCTAGAATCCATGTATTAAAAAAAAAAAAAGCATGTCGGTGCCCAAATAAAACCCCACAGGATAGTCAGAGACAGGTAGATCCCTCAGGTTTACTGTCCACGGAGTTCTAGATCTGTGCAGTGGGTCCTAGGTCAGGGATAGACTGTGTTTCAAAGAAAAGGAACAATAATTGAAGTTGTCCTATAACCTCTCCTCTACACACATATACACGTGTGTGTACTAGTACACACATACATACACACGCACATTACACACGTTAAAGGGGAGACAACTGCAGAAGAAATGGACTATCTTTTCCACTAGTCTGGTTAAAATCTGTCTGAAAGAAGTTGATTGAAAGCTGACTGAATGCTACAAAAATATCTTTAATACAAAAACAAGTCATATCATACATTTTGATCAAGGAGTTATTGACTTGATAAACTTTCTAGGTTAACCAGGAAATAATGATATGGACATGAAAATGAGAGAAAAAAAATAAAAGAGAAACCAGACCAGAGCAAAAAGCAAAAACTTAAAACATTTCGCTGGGCAGTGGTGGTGCATGCCTTTCATCTTTAATCCCATCACTCAGGAGACAGAAGCGGCTGGATCTCTAAGTTCGAGGCCAGCCTGGGCTACAGAGCAAGTTCCAGGACAGGTTCCAAAGTTACACAGTAAAACCCTGTGTCAACAAAACAAAACAAACAAAAAACATTTCTTGGACTTCTTCAACTGAGTGAAGAACAGGCTTCTGTAAAACCACACAAATATTTGAATCCAAGGCAAGACGTTTTGTAAATAACCCCTGCCCCTTGACAAGTGTCTACAGCTCTCCATCAGTGAAGCACAGTGACCTTTCTGAGTATATGAGTTGGCTGCACATTGAGAAAGACCTAGCATTGACTGTAACACTTGTGCTGCAATGACTAACAAGAAAAAAATTTCAAAACTTAATTTTGAAAACATTACAAAGCTCAGGAGCAGGACTTTGATGTATGGCTCCCCTGACAGAATTCCCAACGTCACTAGGAGTCTACTGTGCTGTGTGAAAATGGTCATGTGCAAACTGCTCTGAATCTGAGTAAAATGTAGCATTTTTTAATTAACAGATGAAATGATTGTTTAAGAGTCTTAGACAATATTGACTGCATTTAGATCAGGAAAAACAGAGAGAGAGAGAGAAAGGGCATGGAGTTGGATAGGTGGGGGTGGAGAGGATCTGGGAGGATTTGAGTGGGGGAGAAACTGTGTTCAAAAATATATAAT
Source organism: Dicrostonyx torquatus (assembly GCA_028555095.1). Taxonomy (NCBI): domain Eukaryota; kingdom Metazoa; phylum Chordata; class Mammalia; order Rodentia; family Cricetidae; genus Dicrostonyx; species Dicrostonyx torquatus. Next base: position 1,078,835 of record JAQHUG010000249.1, on the reverse strand, counting down.
ATATTTTAGTAGAGAAAGATCAGGGAAAGAAGACATGAGTTTTCAAAGATTGCGTGTTAACTAAAATTCTTTGATAAACAGTCTTTGGATTGTTAAATAAACTGGAACAGGTTGATAACCTCAAAAATGTGTTCCCTTGAAGGTTTTTCCAAAATGAAGAGTGTGCTGTAGACTTCTACTGGCATCCTGTGACGTGATGGTGCAGGGTAACTTCAAACGGGAGAATATGATGACATATCCTTAGGGGTGCAAGATGTCTTGGGAGTAAAGATGCTTGCTGCCAAGCCTGATGACCTGAGTTTGAGCCCCAGGACCTATACAATAGCAGAGAGACAAATTCCACAAGTTGTCCTGGTGTGGGACAATTCTGTATTCTGTCAATTATGTTTTAAATAAACGCTGATTAGTCAGTAGCCAGGCAGGAAGTTTAGGCAGGACAACGGGACAGGAAGTAGAGGCAGGTCAAAGAGAACAGGAGAATTCTGGGAAGGAGGAAGTCCATTCCTCCCCAGTCCTGTCCAGACACTGAAGAAGGAAGATGTGACCTGCTCTGCTGAAAAAGGTACCAAGCTATATGGCAAACATATACTAGAATAATGTGCTAATATAAGTTATAAGAGTTAATAAGAAGCCTGAGCTAAAGGGCCAATCAGTTTATAACTTACATATGATTCTTTGGGGCAAAACGGCTAAACGGCTGTGGGAACTGGGCAGGACTGAAACCCCAACAAGCAGGCCCTCATGTTACATTGTCCTCTTGCTGTGGTAAATGCATCTCCCCATACACAGAAGTAAATAAATAAGCAAAGATTTAAGCCACAATATTCTGTATGATTACCGTAATTAATTTACCTGTAAAGCACATGATAAAAGTCTTTCACACATGTTGGACTTTGAATTATATTCAGAGATAAAATATCTATCTTCTGAAATACAGACATACAACTAAAAGACCCCCTAATAAAAGACTGGCATCAAATTGATATCCAAGCCCCAATACCTCAAAACCATGGAGTACCACCTCCACTTTGAGTTAATTGGGATTTGGAGAAACCAAGAAAAAGATTCAGAACAAGCCAAGCTCCTTGTGTCCCACTGCAGGACATTCCAAATGTCTTTCTTCAGATGTTCTGCACATGCACAGACACTGCAAGGGAAACTTGGAGAATGGCTTCAGATGGCAGCTGCTCTTGGCCTCCAAATGGAGAGACCAGATTCACAGCTCTTTTTCGGGCAGCCAGCACACAGTGGGTGGACAATTTGGGACTATCAAAGCCCATGGCCTTGATTTGGGGTTGACTCTGCAGGGTCGTTCCAGGTTCAGAACCCCTAAGAGTTTTAGTGGAAATAATCAAATCCTTCTATAAGACCTTCTCAGCTTCCCTTTTATGTGCTAACCTGCAAGTGTTGTCTCCTGAGTTCTCTTCATAATAAACCCATGTCATAGTCCTTTTTCCCAGGAGAACTGAACCTGAAATAATTAGCAATTTTTTAAAATGACTCTTTATAGAGAACTAAACAGAACAAAGACTCAAGTCTCTTGAACCTGCCTGGTACTTGAGATACAGGACTGACCAATACCTTAAGTTATTGCTGCCTCAAGAGTGAAATTTCTGAGCTAGCCCACTTTGTTCTTCCTATTGGAATCACTTCATTCATTTCCTGCATATGCAAAAGTGGCATCACGCTCCAGGGTCCTAAATTCTCCAGGGGTTGAGCAGGAGGAAGTCCTAGATTCATCCTCTAAACAGCTGAAATCCCAAACCAGATGGCAAAACAGCACAGTTGTTCCCATGAGATGGCCATGACGGCCATTTTTCAAACTGACCCAAAGCAAGAGGGCAGACTGTGTAAGTTGTGTATGTTGGAACACAAGCTGCCATTTCTCTGCAAGCTTCTGAGGGTCCAGCAGATACCTGGACCTCTTCAAGCCTCTCTCAAGGTGCATGGAAAGAAGGTAGGCCATGGCTTCTCTTCTGTTGATGATGCCCCTGTGTAGCTTCCCTGCTGTAGTCAGCTGGTACTATTGGGCAATTTCTCGTGAGCCATTATAAGTAACAATCACAGACCTATGTAGAACTGTTGCTGTGTAGCAATGTTGACCAACAGTGAGTGAGTTCTGTTTGCTCTTAGTTACAGCCTTTTCAAGGTATCAGAAGGGTATGTGGTCAGCTAGAGATGCGGATAACCACCGTAGTGAAGAAAGATTCCTAGAAGAGATATTGGTAACAGTTTCCAAATTATCCAAAGTCCGAGAGAGGATAGCCTGGTGTGAAGAGTGACAAGTTCCTAGATAGAATGGCTACTTACTGTAGGGCAAAGCCAGAATTGCCTGTGGTCGCCTCAGTAACTTCTTCATGCCCAAGATATCATGCTTGTTAAAAGAATACTCTTGAACCATCCATATCCTAGATCAATGGATCTCAATCTGTGGGTGATGTCTAATGACCCTTTCCAGAGGTCATCTAAGACCATTGGAAAACACACAGATTTATATTACTTCATAACATTAGCAAGATTACAGTTATAAAATAGCAACAGAAATACCTTTGTGTTTAGGGGGTCACCACAACATGGGAACTATATTAAAGGATGGTGGCACTGGGAAGGCTGAGAACCACTGTCCTAGTAGAGGAGCCGTACCTTAACCCAGCTTCCTTGGGGCCATGCTCTTCCTGCTTCATGCAGGGTCTATAACTTTCTTGGGACCCCTGCACCCAAGTAGACAGAGCTATGCCCCTATTTAGACAGTTTGAATCCAGAATGGTCTGATACCTTCTCATAGTCAGAGTGGCTTTTCTTGCCCCGTTAAAGGAGGCTCTGGAGATCAGGTGAACACACACCTTTCCCCCTGACTCCAATCTCACAAATTTCTCCTCATCCCAGGAGAGGTTACCCCTTAACTGGATCTGAGGGATGCAGTGGAATTCATTTTGGACTCTGATGCATGTAAAGTGAAGGTCTAGATGGGAACCATCCCTTAGCCACCAAGGTTCCTCGGGTATTTCCTGGGACAATAGCTCAGCTTTGTGGATGGCTTCACTCACATGTACTGACTCAGGAAGATTAGCACCAGCCTAGTAAGCCTAGCGGGGCCACACGTTTTTCAGATAAAGAAATTGGAACACTGGGCTAACTAAAGGGCATTTTTCCCCCAGGGGGAAAAAAATCATAAAAAAGAATAGAACTTAAATCGCAGCAACTCACATATTTAAAACCATCTTTTTAAAAGAAAAATAGAAACTTGTACAGAAATTCCTAGAAATAATGACCAGCCTAATTATGAGCATGAGCTAAATCTTGAAGCTTACAATAAAACTTAAAATCTTCTTTAACAAAAGGTTGGAGAGGCAAGCTCTATTCAGGGCTGAGAGAAGGCCGTGGGGAAGCTGCTAGAGACAGTGCAACTGTGGTGAAGAAGGTCAGTCTGTCACTTTAAGCAGAGCAGGGACGCTGCATGCCGTCTGTCCATGCGAAGGACACAATACACAAGGACAGTTCAGCATTCTTGCGACCCTGTGCGTGGAACGCACCTCCTCTGAAATGTCAGCTCTACTCCTCTGGGGAACAGGAAACCGTTTTAATGACATAAAATCCACTCAATAGGCATATGTTCCTCAGAGGCCTGTGAGGGCTGTATTTGGAGGCTAAATAAGAACATGTCACAGCTGAAGAAATGGAGCCATCAGTTCCTCGTGGTGCCCAGGTATCATGGGCGGTGGAACTCCTGAATTCTGACGATCATGAGGAAAGTCTATGGTTTCTATGTTGCTGTGCAACTACACGTTAGGTCTGTATGTTTATGTGCAGCTACACGTTAGGTCTGTATGTT
>JAQHUG010000249.1:1058468-1073581 GCA_028555095.1 Dicrostonyx torquatus | reverse complement strand
TGTGCAGCTACACGTTAGGGAACTAGTCGCTGCTTTGAGTAAATCTTTCTATCAAATTAAGAAGGGATGTGAGTTTTATCTATGCTGATTTTTCACCTCCTTGAAATTATGCCTTTAATTCTGTATTTGATCACGTGCTACCTAAGGAGACTAAGCAACATTTCCGAGTTAGCCACTTTTCCTAGAAACAGAGACCCTTAAAAGGCTCACTGTTCCGGGAGATGAGGGGATGCCAAAGGTCCCTGAAAGTTGCTCTAAACACAAAAATCTCTGCCTCAAAGGACACACTCTGACAACAGGTCATGTAAACTGCCTGCTGAGCTTCATCGACTTCCTTTGTTCACGGGGACGCAATCTACTTTAATACCAACACTGCAGTACAGAGACCTCCGGCAAGTCAGGGTCCACAGGGTACATTTCTGGGGCTCAAAGATGCTTCTGGAGACCCAGGGAAGCCCCCACGCCATCTCTGGAGGACAGAATCACAAAGCAGGTGCTTCTTAGCTGTGGTTTTGTAACATCCATGGGTTTAGGCAAATGCTTCCAGGCTCCAGTCATGATTGTTCTGGCAGGCAATGTGGGCACGGAGCAACAGTAATTTAATGCGATTAATGAAAATGAAGGCTAATTAGAAAAAAAAAAAACAACAAACATCTAAGCTCAGGCTGAGGTGAAAATATGGAACACTCACGGATGAATTTTATTCACTCCAAAGGACAGATAATACTTAGGTTGCAGTAATCAGGCGAAGTACAGTCAAATACATTGAGCATTGCATCTTGTTGAACGTACCTGCAACCCTTCAATGGCCAGTTTAAGGATAGAAGGTGTCAATTTGGAGGCTTGTTTGAAGGAAAAATTACTCCAGTCTATAATTAAAATGAAACCATTGATCTGAAGTTCAGGATCTTCAATAAGGACTTCCAAAGACAGCAGAATGGCACGAAGGATATCTGTGAAGGAGTTCCTGTGACCAGAACAGAAAGGAGAGCGCATGTGAGTCTAGAGAGTCGACAGATGGTACATTGTGTCGTGACTCAGCTGTCCTTGCCCCGCAGCCCCACGACCCCTGCATGCAGTGTAATGTTGAGGTTCTAATACACAGAATGAATGAAAATAATTTGCTGAACATCCAGAAACAATGCTTTGAGGTGGCCAGAATGGGCGCCTCCCCTTGATTTGGTCACAACAGCATCTTAGACTTCATGAAACATCCTTCTTCTGCATCCCATGGCTCTTTGTGCTCTGCTTCCCCTGCGTCACTGTTCACACCTTGCAGAAACACATCCCTGCACCCCACGCTCTGATAACCATGGGGCAGCGGCTGGGCTACAAGCCTGGCAGCTAACACCTAGCACTCAGTGAATCAGTGATGAACAAAGGGAGTGAAACCTCAATCCCAGGAGCTTATGCAAACTCAATATCTCTTCTTTCTTTTTATGCTAGAACCCTGGATAGCCCATGCTATTGTTGCTATGTTTTTAGTTTTGATTCATGGGTAGCAAAAAACAAAGCAAGAAGAACAACTTATTTTCATTTAAGGACTACAGGTTGTGATCCAGAAGGGAAGTCACTTTGAGTACATCAGTAGCTATGACAACGGGCAGATGAATCCAAACTAGAGTGATAGTTCTCCGGGGCTGTATATAAGTCCACATCGAAGGTCCAAATCATTCCTGACTTTCATTTAAATGTTTTTAGACATGATGAAATGATCATATAGGCACTTGCAAATGAGGTGGACTGAAAAATTTAATTTTTTTTTTGGTTTTTCGAGACAGGGTTTCTCTGTGTGAAAAACTTATTTTTATAAACAGTGTCTTTTATAAACAGTGTCTTTGACCTAGAGGTCAAGTGTAATTCTATGACTTTCTCTGGGCCTTCATTAAAACCAGGAGCTTGCATGGGAAATCACTGTCAAAGACTGGATTCCTAAGATGATCAGTGTGGTTTTGAACTCTAACCACAATGCCTGTAGAATAGAGTCTAAGCATCTGTGGTTGATTAGTTGGCCAGTGATGTACTCACCTGAGTTCTCTTTCGTGCTTGAAGTTTTGTTAGTAAACCCTGTCTCTACTTTCAAAGATAATAGTTGGCGGGGGCTGAAAATGAGATGCATGAGTTGAGAGGGGTTGATAGCACTTGCTCAGTCTAGAAAGAGTGTATGACAGGATGGTGCTTTGTGATAAACCTTAAGTGAATAGGCTTTGGATAAATAATTCCAATAATACAAAATGAAATATGTCAGAACTGAAGAGAGATCTAAATAAAAATTAAAAATAAGCAGCCCACTCCATTTCTGCTCTTCATGAAAGTTTTTTTTTTCTCTCGGATACCAAGCTAAAATGTCCCTTCAATCTACCCACTTAGACCTGGCAGATGGGGTCAGGTAAGTACTCAGAGCTACCCATATCATCACTTTCAACTGTGCAAAACTGATGCCCGTGAACCTGTACGACCTCTAGATGGAAATGGTAGCCCTTGGTGCTCTTAGCATTATTGTTGTTTTAAAAGTAGCCTATTTTAGAGATACCGTGGTCTTAGAAACTTAGGGTAAGTTTAAATGAAGTTTATTTTGCTTGTGGCTTAGATTTCAGTCACCAGACAACTTACTTAAGTCAGATATATATCTTTGTCTTATGAAGAAATATTGATTTAAGGAGAACATGGAACAAAAACTATGTGTTTAGGTGATTCAAATGGTAGTATAAACGTATCGAGCGGCAAGCTAGAAATGGTCACTGGGGACCAGGGAATCTGAGCTCGGATAAGCTTTCTTAACAAGAGAAAAGCAAGAAATACAACTATGGCTGAGAATCTGAGTCCTACAGAAACCCTATATACAACACAAAAGGTGGAGGGCGGAGAATTACAGAAAGGACAGAAGGCGGAAAGATCAAGACAGGGTGGCTTAATAAAAAGAAGAAAACGGTCTCATGAAGGGAAATCTGTTTTTCTGTATCACTGACCCCAAATTCTCATGGCCTACCTACTCCCCGAGGCCATAGTTCCTTATCTATGTGATTTGCCTTGATTCATGGCATGTGGACAGACAAAAACAATTGCCAGTTTTTAGCCTTGTTCTTCAAGGACCTGACATGCCATTTTGTTCTCTTCCCTTTTACTAATGCGTCAGTCAAACCATACATGCTTAAGCTAGAGTGACGGACTGAGGATCAGACACACAGGACCCTGGAATTCTGCTGGCTGTCAGGTCTCCAATAGGAAGCAGAGAGACCTGTCTCAACCTTGCCTAGATAAACTCCCCACAGGTAGAGAAACCGGAATAAACCATTGTTTCTAAACTACTGGGTGTTGGCACAGTTTGTTATGCATCAGTAACTGCCCAAGACAAGAGGGTGGTTTTGAAAGCCAGGGCAACAGCAAGGTTAAGGAGAATAGGAAAGGAGGGAAGGAAAAGGGACCAACATGTTCACAGTAGATCTTCTTGTTGTTAAGTTGTTGCTTTGATTGATTTTATGAGACTGGGTTCCGCTACGACCCCTAGAAGAGCCTCAAATTCCCAATCTGTGTCTCCCAAGGGTTGGGAAGATAGGGGTGAACCATCATTTCCAACTACAGAGTACATTCTGAGGGAGTGTCGAGAGAGCACTTCAGTCGATGGTTGAAGATAGGAACTGAATTATGAAGCTGTTTAATAAATTAACTCTTCTCTACCTGACTCTGCTTCTTAAGTAAGAGCCATACCTCCTCCATGGCACATTCGCTTGTGTCCATGTGTAGCGAAGACCGGAATTTAAAGCAGCATCGCAGGAGAAATGTTGTTGCACACATGAGAGGATCCCAGGAGTAAATACAAGGATTGTGGACTGGGTTTCCCTTCCAGATGTTTACGTGCTTCACTTTTGTAGATGACGTGCTAGGCAGGGAAATGCCGATGAACGGGTGTGCGAAGGCTTCACTGGAACTGGAGAGTGGTCTTGCCGCTCGTTCCCTGAATTCTTGGCTTCCTCCTCTAAATTTCCCTTTCCTCCTTCCTTTTTGTAATACACTTTACTTGTGAAAGACTCTTCGCTGTTTGGAATTTAAAGAAGCCACCAAACTAAATAATTTATGTCGATAATGTACCCTGAAGGATTTGGAGCATCACTGTCCACTCCATAAATACTGGCTGAACACGGTGACCCCTTTCTAAGGAGCAGATAAGAAGAAGAGTCCCTGCACAGCAGAGAAATCTGGGGACACATCTTGACCCAGGGGACCAAGGTCGGTATCGCCAGAGAGAAATTACAGAGTATTTTGCTCTTGCTATGATGATTAAAATGATACTTTTATTTCTAGAACTGTCCTCCCCCACATCATACTGCCAGACCAGTAACGGGGAAAGCACCAGACACATTTCACTTGAAGGACAGTCTACAAAACAGACGACCACTCTTTCTCACGACTGTGAAGTATGTCAAAACACAAGGATATTCTGAGCAACTGTCTTAGTCAAGAGGACGCTGACGTAACATGACAGCTAAATGTAGCACGGCTTCTTGAGTGAGATCCTGAGAGAGAGCGACGTTGGGCAGAACTGATGCCGTCTGAATGATCGGAGCAGTGAATAGCAATAGCTTAATTTGGCTCTTTACTTACGACGGTACTGCAGACTAAGGCATGAATCCCGACAAGCCAGTTGCACACAGCACACAGAGCAACTCTCTGTGGCTCCCTCAACATAATTTCTAAGTCTAAAATTGTTACCAATACAATTATCTTTAATTAAATAAGCTTTCTGGTGCTTGGAGCCTGTCACCATGAGCCTTCATGCTTTAATAAGGTTTCTAGACAAACCAAAATGGCCATTAACAATTCGACTTAAGGCAAATTGTGGTTGTAAGAACAAAAGCCATTTTCAGAGTGTCTTTGCCAGATGAACCGATGTAGACATGGGTTGTTTAACTCTAATAACCCGGATAAAAAAGATTATCTTTCGCCTGCAATCACAATTAGATCAGACTATTTTAGTATGTGTTTCAGAATGAAATAACAGATGAAAATTGGTATTTACACGTCATCCATCCTTGTCATAATTTGCATAACTTTTGTATTGTCAGAGTTTAGTGTGACATTTTTAACCTCAAACGAAAGCGTTATGTGAGCTGTAAATTGCTGTTGAAATGTAAGGAATTATCCTAAAAAGGGAAAGCTTTGAAATTTCCCCATAAGGATTTGAATTAACTGGGACTTAGCAGCAGGTTTTTAATGGTACATCATTATTATACTGAGGCTGCCTAGTGACTATGAATACAGCTCATCTTAAGGTTCTCGTGTTGTGTTTAGAGTTTTATTGTTGCTTCACGCCACCACTTTAGGCTTACAATCTACTACAAGTGAGAAACAACAGTGTAAAATAGCAGTTACCAATTAGAAGAAGTCTAGCTCAAGAACTAACTCATTTGTCTTGACTTTGTATGAGATATTCTAAGACTTCAGTCCAAGTCTTGACCCACACAAGAAAAGGAAGGCATGTGTAAGAAGATGGGCGCCCATACGGAGGCATGGTGGGATTGTAAATAATCTTTGTTCTCAGAAAAAATGGGAGAAAACTTCTCGGTCAGTTCCACAACCACAGTGTATATCCCTGCAGTAATTTTTCTGTGGTAGCAAGAAGTCATTAATATTTGGAATTAAAGCTCTCATGTAAATTCTAATAATTACTAAACAATGTGACTTTATATATATGAAGGTTTTCCTTTAAAATTGTCAAGGTCACAATAAGCCACTGAGCAATGTCTGACATGGTTCTTATCCAGGTACCTATATCTTAGTCACAGATCCAGAAACATTTATTTCATTCTTCTGTATTCCATCATTCCATTTAAGACTGCATTCAAGCTAACCACTATCTTAACTGACAGTGAGGCCTCGGACAACCAGGAGAAGACATACTCAGTGGAGCCCCTCTTGTTTGGCCCCCAGGCAAACAAAAGCCCTATTTGAGATGATGGCAAATTGCACTGATACCCTAGGGAGGGGCCCCTACCACTTCCCACATTCGCAGACACCCACAGAGAACGATGCTCATCAGGAGGCAGCTTCTCCTTTCTCCATGTGGAAGCTTCTTTTCTGTAAATGACTTTGCAAGGAGAAGCATGCAATAGGTATTTTTGAATGAGAAAAGCATCTGTACTGCATGAAGTCTGGAGCTACCCTTCCTGGTCACCATGCTTTAGTGGTGGCAGAACAATGGGAAGCAGGCAAAACTCAAGTGGACTGAGCTCAAGTGAACCTGCTCCTTCCTCTTTTAGGCCCAAGAGTCTTTGGAATTTGGGTGACACAGTCCCCTTGGTAGGTTCTAACAATTCCTATGTGATCTGGCAACGTCATTGTTCTATGTGTTATTGTCTTCCTAAGCCTATTAATCCTTACTCTTCAGTGTGACAATGGAAAGTAACAGTGTTTGAGTTCTAAAAGTATTAGTGTCGGGAATGCCAAGTGACCTCCGGGATGACTGGAACCATGGCCCTAACTTCACCACAAGGAGCAACCATCTGAGCCTTGGATCCACTGGCACCTGAAAGAGTTATCATCAGAGACACAACCCCAACTATACCAATCAGAGGAAGAGATGGGTAGACAAGGAAGAACACACTCAACACCACTAAGTGTAACATGACACCAACAAAAACTAGTGACTCTAAAACAGCAAGACTTGAACACACCAATACAGATAAAACATAAAAAAAATGACGTAAAAAAAACTTTAGGAGAATGCTTGAGGCCCTTAAAGAGGAAATGAAAAAATTCTCTCAAAGATATGGAAGAAAAGACCAAAAAAAATGGAAGAAATCAACTAATCTCTTTAAAAAAATCCAAGAAAAAGAAATCAAACAGGTTAAGGAAACAATTCAAGACTTGCAAACTGAAATAGAATAAGAAAGGAAACACAAACCAAAGGAATTCTGGAAATGGAAAATATGGGGAAATGATTAGAAATCACAAATGCAAACAAACAGAATACAAGAGAGGAAGAATCTTAAGTGTTGAAGATACTATAGAGGAAAGAGACTCATCAATCAAAGAAAATGTTAAATCTAACAAAAACTTGACACAAAATATCCAGGAACTACGGGACACCATGAAAAGACCAAACCTAATAATAATAGTGAAAGAAGAAAGAGAAGTCCAACTCAAGTCCAAATGGATCAAAGACCTCAACATAAAGCCAGCCACACTTGAACCTTATAGAAGAGAAAGTGGGAAGTACACTTGAACACATAGGCACAGGAGACCACTTCCTAAGTAGAAACCCAGTAGCGCAGACACTGAGAGAAACAATAAATGGAACTTCCTGAAACTGAGAGGCTTCTGTAAAGCAAAGAATGTGGTCAACAAGACAAAACAACAGCCTACAGAAAGGGAAAATATCTTTACCAATCCCACATCAGACAGAGGGAAGGTCTCCAAAATATACAAAAAACACAAGAAACTTGACATAAAAACCCAAATAATACAGTAAAAAATGGGGTACAGACTCAAAAAGAGAATTCTCAACAGATGAATCTAAAATGTCTGAAAGAAACTTAAGGAAATGTTCAACATCCTTAGCCATCAGAGAAATGCAAATTAAAACAACTCTGAGATTCCATCTTACACTTATCAGAATGTCCAAGATCAAAAACACTGATGACAGCTTATGCTGGAGAGGATGTGGAGTAAAGGGAACACTTCTGCATTGCTGGTGGGAGTGCAAACTGGTACATTGTTATGGAAATCAGTATGGCGATTTCTCAGAAAATTAGGAAACAACCTACCTCAAGACCCAGCAGTACCACTTTGGAGCATATACACAAGGGATGCTCAATCATACAAAAGGACATGTTTATAGTTCATAATGTTCATAGCAGCATTATTTGTCATAGCCAGAAACTAGAAACAACTTAAATGTCCCTCAACCAAAGAATGGATAAAGAAGACGTGGTACATTTGCACAATGGAGTAATTCACAGCAGAAAAAAATGATACCTTGAAATTTACAGGCAAATGGATAGATCTAGAAAACATCTTATTGACTGAGGTTAAAAAAAAAAGCACAGAAAAACCAGCCTACAGTTCATTATCCCAGAGAACCCAGACAACAATGAGGACCCTAAGAGAGATCTAATCTATATGGGAAGTAGAAAAAGACAAGATCTCCTGAGTAAATTGGGAGCATGAAAGCATGGGAGAGGGTTGAAGGGGAGGGAGGAGGAAGGGAGGGGAGGAGAGAATAATACATAGCTCAATAAAAACAATAAAATAATGTTTTCTTTGTTAAAAAAAAAGAAAGATTGTGAAAACCTAAAACTGGATAAGGGTTCAGAACGCCTCTGTTTACAGAAGTAGTGGAGATCTATTTTGTGGATGACATAAGGGATTAAAAGGGAGTTTGTCCATTTTGTCAAGTACACAGAAACCAATAGGAGACTTTCAACAAATGCACATGAAAGGTAACAAAGTCATTGAGGTATGTTTGCAGTTTGGCAGGTTGGATTCAAGTCCTGGGTGCACCTCATGAGCTTGGTAAGTCTCTCTCTGGCTTAACTGCATCTCTGAGGAAAGACTGACCTCCCTAACACTGGTAAAGGGAGACAAAGCACATGAAACCATCGTGGAGGGACTGATTCAGAACCATGCACAGAAGATGCTCATGGTCATGGTGGCTTTTACTTTTGCATGAAGAATTTCAGAATCAGACAGAAAGAAGTAGGGGTTTGCAGTCTTCTTGGGGTCTACTAAAAGAAGAGCTTCCTTCAGTCTGGGAGTCTTCAGGAAGTCTTTAATTGGTCCATGAAGGACAGGAAGGTTTAGATGTTGGGGCATATTCGATCATACTGTGAACCCCAAGTTTGCATTTGTGTTCATTAAATAAAATTAAGATTGGGATAGGAGGCTGCATTAGCAACTAGTTGGCAGAAAGTAATCACAGAGCTTCAGATGGCATCTGGGAGAGATGGAGAAAGACAGGAAATAGTAGGGTGGGGTTTGGAGTGGCGAGGTGTTTCTCTGGTTTGGCAAAATGGGCAGGAAAACAATTATAAAAGTGAGTCAGAAATGTGCTGCTATCCACCTTTCTTCTGCCTATTGGGGCAGTTCATGAGTGCATGAAGAGTAGGAGCAGGGTTTAGAGTCAAGCCTAGTTAGGAGGTGACCGCTATACAAGGGATAAGAATACAAAGAAATGGTAGACATAAGAAACACAAGGGACAGTTCCCAGGATGCCCTATGCAGACAGCAACATGGTGGAGCACCAGAACGTCTGAAGTGAGTCAGACTGGCCGCAGCACGCGATGCTACTGTTTGTATTGAGATGGCCCATTCCTTTCACACGAGATGAAAGCTGCTATAAGCTAACAATGCATCTTCAGAGGTGTTATTTATTGTCCTTCGTGAACCATAAGTTCACCTGCCTCTCTAGGCTACTCTACAAGCTCTAGCAGAGCTGGGAGCCATGTGTGTTTCCCTCTTAATCCCAGGCAATCACGGGCTCTCTCACATAGCAAAAGGTCCATATATAATCACTGGTGAGGAAAGGAGAGAAGGTAAGTCAAGGGACTTAGCCACATATTTCAAGACACTGAAAGCAGACCAAGCCCACTCTGTACTCACTGGCAGGTGCGGTCTCGTAGCTCAATGCCTTCCATGCTTATTGCTGTTGTCTGATGTGTATCTTCTAGTGCTTTTCCCACCCTGGGTCAGATGAATGGAGAGTGTTGTGCACTGAGCACCGTGGGTGCAAGCAGAAGAAAGAAATGAGGTCTTTCATGTTTGCATTTGCTCTCCTCCTCCCTCTCTCTTTCTCCCTCCCCCCTCCCATCTCTGTTGCTCTAGTTGCTTTGTTGTTGTTCTTACTTGGCTGTTCCTAAGCCCTCCCTTGTATTCAGATGATCCACTTGGTCTCTCGAGTAGTCAAGACTGCAAGCCCATGCCACCACACTGCCTCAGATTTTCTTTTGATGTAAGTAAAGGCCGTACGTGCGTCCCCACGAGGTTTGCATGTGAGTGGAAGAAGTCAGTGAGGAAACACTGCTGCAAGACAGTTAATAACGAAGGCTTGGTATGCACTCACAGACGGCAGGGCTGGTGTGTCACAGCATCTTGTGTGACGAGAATGAACTAGTCCCCCTCCAAAGACCCCTTCATGACCCCTGAAATAAAACTGAGATTGGGGGTTACCTCACTCAGCGATCTTTATTGACCAGAGAGAATGAAAAATAGATAAAAAAAAACAAAGACTACCTCAATGGAAGTGAGCATTCTATTCATTACTGAACAAGGATGGAAAATTAATTTCATGCTTGTCTATTTTGGTAACTCTTTTGGCTGAGAAGGATCAGAAAAGTAAGAATTAGGAAGATTGTCAAGAATGCAAATGAGCATTTCATATAGTTAAATAAGCACCGTTTTTAGTTTTTCTGTTCTTGGCCTCTCTGTCTCCAACTAGAGCTTCTCAAACCAAGGCTTTCCTACATTCCTTACCCAAAAAGCACATGGCCATTTTCCAAGTTCCCCAGCCTTCCTGTACAATGACTGAGTAGCTTCCCAGCTCGCTCGTCCTCCCTCCAGTCTCTCTCTCACAGATGCCACCTTTATGGTGTTCCCTATGCACTAGTAGTACCAAACTGTGCTGAGCGTTAGACACACAGCTAGTATCATACCCAGCAGGTCAAGGGTCACAGGCATCGCCATCTCCCCCTCATGTGGCCACTGGTGGAATTCAGTGAGCATTTATAGATCTTGTACGTTGTTTATGGCAATGTGACAGTCACCCCTTGCAATGGATATTTTTTTTTCTGAGTGGATCTGACTCAGAACTATAAAATCACTTTCATGTTAAGAGCCTTACGTGCGAAGGCATGTGAGGAAAACATCTCTCTGTTGGTACCACAGAGCTTTGAATGATTCGACACATTGAGCCTCTTCCCTCTTGGTAATACTCTGCAGTCACTCGGAATCAGGAATTAGCTTCTTAAAGTAACCAGTTCTGAAAATACTGCGCATTAAAAAGATGACTTATAGTATGCCATGGACGACATACCAGTAATGAGACAAGAGGATGCTGTATCTCACATCTTAATTCGTTCAGGAAAAAATGACTACTAAAAACAAAACCTCCAAAACTTTGTCCATCATAAAGAGGTAAATACATTCTGGAAGAATCACAAGATCTCAAAAGAAAGGGAAACTCAAGTTCTAAAATTGGCTGTCTGTAACTGAAAATCTGAGCTACTCATCCTGTGAGTAACTTCCACTATAAGGATAAGGAGAGACTGAACTTAGAAACTCTGCCATCTGATTGCAGTTTACACAAGTAGTTTATCATGTCTCCCTTTAAAACTTAGAGCCTTGGGGCTCAAAGTTAGAAGCACTGACAGCCTTCCTGAGGACCCTGGTTCAGTTCCCAGCACCCGTAACAGGTGGCTTACAACTTCCTGTAACTATGCTTCCGAGAGATCCAAAAACCTCTGTTTGGCCTCCATAGGCAGTTGCACACATGTGGTGCGTACACATATACATAAATAAAACTAATTGTACTGGTAGGCAGTGATGTCACACTCCTTTCATCCCAGCACTCAGAAGACAGAGGCAGACAAATCTCTGTGAGTTTGAGGCCAGCCTGGTATACAGAGCGAGTTCCAGAACAGCCATGTCTACAAAAGAAACCCTATCTCAAAAAACAAAACAAACAGTCTGATCTTCATAATCACAAACCATGGAATCAGCAGCAGTCACTTAAATTCATGAGAGACAACAAGGAGAAGCCATGGTGCATTATAAGGACATTTGCGTCATGAAGCTAACTACACAATCTTCATTTATGGAAATGCAATTTGTGTGTAAGTTACTGAAGAGTGACAGCATCTTCTTCAAGACACCTCATCTGGATCTTAAAAGCTGAAGGATTCAAGGCGGGTGTGACCTTTACAGTGCTCACACTCAGAGAGATGCTGGCCTCTGAGCACACTGTGTCACAGTGAAGATGCCAGAATGCAAGTCTGATGGGAAGAGTTAGATCAGCTCTAATGCTAAATGTTTCACAGATAACAACTGTCACCCATGCTTAGTTATCCCCTGAAACCAGAAGGCTTGTGCTTTCATAGCCCGGAGAAAAATATTCCTGTAACCTCCGTCTCTTTGAAAATGGAAGCTATTTTTAATTGGAAGAACAGTAAACAGGTAGAGCCCAAAGGGCTGTGACTGAGAGCTAATTGGCAGTCACAGACATAGAGGATCTGCCCGTTTACAGTAAGGTAGAGATACAGAAATCTTAGCTTTGTCATAAAAAGGAACTGCAGGCACCCACTACACCCAACTGAGCCAAGTAGGTTATGAAGAGTGAGAATGACAGTTTGATTTTTTAGATTCACACTTATTTGTTTGTCAGTTTGTTTGACTGTGTGAGAGGGGGCTGCATGTGTGGAGGAGGTCAGCAGATGCCTTGAAGGATTCAGTGTTCTTTGTCTATTCATCTTCTACCATATGGATTCTCTACACTGTCTCATAAGCCAGTGAGTTAGGAGTTCTTGTGATGTTACTTTCTGTTCCTCAGTTAGAACACAGTCTTGCCATCTCATCTTGCCTAACTGTCAGAGGGAGAGTTTGATATCAAAATTCTAACATAAAATAATAGACATAGGGCAAAACAACTCATTTATCAACAGAAAGTAAACAATAAAAATAAATTGATATTTATTGTATGTGTGGGATCCGTTTATTTTGTCCCATCGGGTAGCTTTCCCTAGGGAAGCTTTGATGCCTCTCTGGAGAACTGTTCTATAGGAGTGGTTAAAGACAACATTGGTTTCTTTCATTTAATTACACCACAGATTATCTCTTGGCAATTCTCTAAGCAATTAGAGCCAGCAGTTATTATTTATTGCTGCCATTACATGGCAGGAGATATTATAAAGCATCAGCAACATTTATCTTCAAAATAGATCCCAAATATTCCACACTCTGAATAGCCAAATGGAATTTGGGAAATGCATTGCATAGTCAAATAAATACACAGACATCTTAAATTCTCACAGAAAGAGAAAGTGCATCTTTCGGCTTGGAATTTTGCCACAGAAGGAATTGGGTGCCTATACTTAACAAAATCATAGAGAATGATAACTGGAAAACACTCAAAAATAGACCCTACTTTAGAAAACCAGTAGTTTAGTGTCCAAAGAGGAAAATTGTTGATGTTCTGCCTCTGGAAAATCCGATCTCAAATTTTCTTTTCTGCTTTAACTCTTAAATCCTAAACTTGATGAGTTGCTGCCTGTTTTCTTTCTGTTAATCAAACGCCAGGAATGACGGTTCCTAGTTCTGTTTACACAGCACCTTCCCAGGAGAGAGCACTAGACTTTACTGTCTCCTCTTTTGCATTCAGGAGTCATTGATCGCACTTACCCCTGTATAAGTCTCTGCACCCTGAGACAATATATGCATCCTGTAAGTAACTGCTGACCACAGAAATCTCAAGCGCTGGTGAAGTGCAGAGGGACTGAGGATCATGACTAAGACTGCTTCTTACAGAACAGATGTGCAATTAAAAGAGAAGGAGGCAGTTGAAAATTTGTGATCGCGGTGACTCTTCAAAGGAGCTCGACTCACCCCTCCCAGCAACTGCGAGCACAGAGAGGCAGGACACTGATGACTTTCACAGCACTGGAGAATGCTACCAGCCTTTGCTTGGCTGAGGTCAGTAATGAATAATAACCTTCGAAGTGCAGTCAGTCCAGAAAAAGATCCCATATGTTAGCAAACTGCTATCTTCAACAGCACGATGAAGTCCATTTCCGGATTCGCTCAGTCAAACTGTGAGAACAGTTCATTGACCAATTGGAACAGAGATCGTGCCCCTGGGTCCAGTATGCCCGAGACTCAGAGGAAAACTCGGGAGAAATAGCAACTGAAAGGGGAGGCTGAGCAATGCATGGCGAAGACCATTTCCCCTCTTTCTTCCTACCCGGATACGACATCCTTCTTTTTGTGGAGCTGACCCATGACATCTTAAGCCTTGAGCAACTTCCACTTTCCTCGGGAGACTTTCCCATGAGGGAATTAACAATCTATTCACCAGAAACCCCACCCTGCGACTCCTCTCTGTCTCGCTCTAGCCTGTGAACTCTGACTCCAACCCGTTTTTATGAAGAATTCTGAAAAGCCATTTACTGAGAATCTTCGACTGTAGATAGCTACCCAGATTGCTCTTCTCCCTCACCAAGTTCTTGGCAATCCTTTTTCATCCATGCCCTCACCGTGCTGCTTCGTACAAACCCTCCCTTGTCCTTGCTGCTTTCAGGGTCGAATTCGATCTTTCTCTCCTATTGTAATCACCTTGACCCTACTGCAGTAGTTTCACACAGTCTTTTTTTTTTTTTTCCACACTTACCAAGTGTCTGGTGAAAAATTTTTCTTTTTTGAATACAATATATGAATATCAAGTAAACAAGTCACTGGCACAAGCCATGTAAATAAATATCCCTAAATGGGAAACTTGGCCTGAAGGCAGAAAAGTTCTCTTCCTGGTGGATAACGTCAAGGCATCCCTCATAGGCTGGGAACAGTAGGGACTGGATTTTCTCTCTGCCATGCTTATCCCTCAAATTTTTTCTCAGGGACTGACACCAAGGAGGTCTTGCTGCATCTGTTTGGGCTAATGGGTCTTGTCTAGATCCAAGCTCACCAGTTAAATCAATCTCTGGGACAGGAAAACATAAGTCTCTGTGAGGCTCAGAGAATATGCTTGGAGTGATTTGATTTCCTACAGTAGCTTGGGATTACACAGGTGAAGAAAGGCTAGGTCACATAGGCATGCCTTTTCTTTGCTATTCCACACTCACTGAATGGACACACACACATCTCCCAACCTGTGGATTCTCTGCCAACTCACTTGTCATCATTAGAAACCAGAATAAGTTTCTTAAAGAAACTCAGCCAAAGCATCTAGAATCTAAGAGAAAAGCCACAGATTTTTCAAGAATCATTGGAATAGCTTTTGTGTTCCACACTAAAAGCCTTGGAGAGACGATACATATCCTTCTTGTTTCTATCTAATACAAAACTCTCAAGAAGAGGTTTTCTTCTTTTGACCTCCGGGCTAATTTTGTAACATCAACATGGAGCATTTTTTT